>JANRMR010067763.1:0-23354 GCA_025434825.1 Bergia sp. 'catenularis' | reverse complement strand
TGGAGAGACGATCTTTTGCATCAGCCATGTGTGCTAACAACGCGTTAACAATGATAATAAAGATGAAACTTTATTCATATGGGATATAAACAGATGGGGGGTTGTTTATTTCCAGTTCATCTGGTGGGGAGAGTGCTGCATGTACTGTATATTAGAGCACAGAAAGCTTACCATAACACAGATGGGAGGGGGGGGGAGGGGGGATGGGGGTGCAACTCACGAGTTAGATTCTAACCAGGTCTAAAAACTAACTTATAAAATTCAGTGAAAAAGACAATAGACTGAGTAAGCACTACTGGTACAACTTCTACTGTCTAACAAATAAATACATGATTGTATATAAAATGATAATTAAAAACAAGTGGAAATTTAAATTAAACTACAATTTAAACTATACATTTTTCAAAGTTTAAATGTCCTGTACCTCTTCTGACCATGTTCCCAACAGCTGATTCAGTTTGTTGGGCATTGGCTATTTTTCTTCCTTCAGTCTTGACAATATCCATAAGTTCACTGCAGAGTAAAGCTTTGTTACAGAAAATATGGAGGGGGGAGGTAATGATATTTTAGAACCATACAACAGAAAAAAAAATTGTGAGACTCTCAAGTAGTGAAAAAACTTCTGAGCAAGCAAAACGTTGTCCACTTTTATTTTACGGTTTCACAATTGTACTGTATGATATTGGAAATCTATTTTACTGGTAGTATTCCCAGTTCAGGTTCATGGTATTCTTAAAATAAAATTAACAATAAAAATAATAATGCTAATAATAATAATAGTAACAACAATAGTTTTGATTATTATTATTAATAATAATGTAAATAATAACTGCATTTCCATAGCACTCTAATACATATTACCCCATAACTAAAGTATGTAGCATTTTACATTAAACATTAAAATGTTTAAAAAAGTAAAAAGTGATGATAATATGGAAAATATTAATCTTAATCTTGGACCCTTCTCACTCCTCATAAATTCCTTAACCTTGGCAGGCAATGGAATATTACATAATCAACAGCAGTCTTCAGATTTATCATTTGTAAATACTGGTCAAAATCTTACCCAGCTGTACCCCAGCGAGTCTGAGAGACAATCCTACGGCAAAGTTGTACTGTCTGCATAGCCACATCATAAGAACCAAGAAGTTGCCTTCAGGATTAAATGAATAAAAATACATGAAATTTATAAATTATTACAGTTTTCAAAACATCTTTAAAGAGGGAGGTATGTGATTAAATGAAAGGGGGAGGGTATATTTACAACAGGAAAGGGACAGGAATTTCTTTTGCTTTTGCATTATTACATTCACTTCTCAAGTGTCAAAAGAGAGACTCATTCCCAATTTTTCCTGGTTGTTTTAAAGGTGGGATAAATTTTTGTTTAGGGTTTTATGAGGTTGGTTCAAAAATTGCTTAACACTGTTATTGCAAAACCACCCCACCCTCAGGTCATAATAAATGATCAGTCCCTAAGTCTGCATATGGCTCAAATTAAATTGAAAGGGCATAGGAAAATAAACATTTTAGTTTTTACATTAAAAAAATGCAAACGAAGTAAATGCTGATATGGTGTGTCAACTTTATTTCTAGATTTATACCAGTCACTCACTTAGCCTTTCGAGACTCGAACAAATTCTCATACAAACTCTTATATACTACCGCAGTTTCTAACAGTCAGACAAGTTCTACAGCCCCAACATTTGGGCTGCCTGTGCTTTAAATGTTAGCTGTGAGATCTCAAGAGTCAAATTATTCCAAAGTTTGTTGTTTTAATATTTCGCAGATCAAGACAACTTCTACTTGTAAAAGATACACCTAGAAAAAGATGATGCAGTTATATTATAAAACATGGTAACAGTGCATAATTCTAGCACCTACCCCTGTTTCAGATACGAAATGAATGATTCCATCCTCTCATAAAGATCAGCATCGGCTCCTGGCGCCATGGTTTTCAATTGTGTCCCACTACTGTCACAACGCCAAGTTGGAAGTTGGCGCTGTTTGTGGTTAATAGCAACTATTGATCTAACATTTCCGAACACTGTAAAAACCTCCCTTTTATATTAATGCTAACTTGGTGTTCAAGTGTGTGTTAGATCAATTTCTGAGCCCACATTGTTTGAAACCAGTTAGTAGCCTCAATCAACTTATGCGCACTTGATTTGCGCATTTTGCTGTAGAGAAACCACTGACCAAGTGAGCAATCTGTTTTGAAAAAATGGCGGTCAAAACAAGGGACAACTTACTTGATAAAATCATATTGCGAGAGGTATGTAGAATGCAAACTACCATAGGAGGGCTTTAACTAATAGTACAGTTCCCGTTTTAAAAACTTGAGTTGTTGTCGGTTTTTATCACCAGACGAGGGGAAGTTTTCAGAGGTCGATTCTGTTCAGGAAATGCCCCAGACGTTTTTGCGTTCCACTGAGAAGTTTGGTCGCAGAAGAACAGCTGTTGAAGGGGTATGTCACAATGACTTAATCTTAGTTTATGATATTTTTATAGGAAACCCATACACATTGTTGCTACGTGCAGTAGCTTAGCTTTATTCGTAAAATACGCGCTACTGTCGAAAGTTGTTTCGTGCTAAAAGAAACAACTGTGCAGTCAACACAACCTCCTACATCATAGCACATGTAACGTATCCCCCTCCATAAATCACGACCAGTTACTTATAAAGGTAAATAATTATTGTGTACATTAATTGGACTTGTTTTAATCTTGCAGACATGTTTTTCTTGGCTTCACCAAGTGTGGACAGTATATGTTGTCCTACCAGCTAAATGTTTTGCCTCAGTACAGTTTTCCCATGTTGTTGTTTAACTACACGCTTCACTGGTGGCGGTTCTGTCTGAGAAAGCCTTTGAAGCTGGTAGGTTTGAAGTTTTACAATTGACCACTGTACTGTTGTTACAACTGCCTCACCCCTTTTTGGATTTTTCCTAATGCCATTTTTATATTTTGACAAAGTTTGCCATGAATTCCTTCAATTAACCTTCCCTTTGTGCACCTACCCAGTGATTGACAAAAAAAATCGAAGCATTTCACCGTGGAAAAAGTTTGGGCTGTGGGGATTGCAACAACATCCCCTTCTGAGAAGGAAAAGGTGGAAATAAATGGTTTTGTTTTTCCTAATTTTGATTCTATTATTTTTGGCCTTTTTCACAATATTGTGATTAGATTTGGTCAGTTCAATTTAAGTTACATATACATACATTTCATTCCAGTTACATATACCTTCAGTTGGTATAATGCCTAAATTTTGGTAAAAGCTAAATTGCATAGCTAAGAATCAGGGCATGTTCATGAGTGTGTTTTTAATTAACTTTTTTTACATTTTTCTAATCAGTTGTATTGTTACTGTTATTATTTAGATTCACAGTGTGCCATTGTTTGTTGGTGAAGAAATAGACACTGATATACATTTAATTGTCTCTCAATCAATGGATGAAAGCAAAGTTGTTGTCTGTGGGATTTGGTAAGTGTATACTGTGATCAAATTGATACAATGCAATATTATGACAATATTAATCTTCAGATGACCAAGGAATTTTTCATAATATATTTACCAGGGGGGGGGGGGTTCAGTTGTGCCCCCCCCCAATGATTTTCAATGTGGTTATGCATAAAAGGTTGAGCTTTAGCATATTAACAGCTTTTGGTTAGCTAGTAAGTACTTTCCTTAATAAAAATCAAGATTTAGTTAAAAACTGTTGCTATAGCAACAGTCATTTCACATTAAAATCCGCCATCTTGGCTACCATCTTGAATTTTGGAAAAATTACTTTTTTGCAGAATTGCAGCAAATTCCTTTTGAAATAAGAAGAAGCCATGTTTTTACAATCTCAAGTAAGAATATAATCAAGAATAAAATGGAAAAGAAGAAATTAGAGAAATTAGAACAAATTTTGTCAAAATAATGTCTGTTATTTCGTTCAAATCTAAATTTGCATAATTAATTTTGCTTAAATTATAAGGGGTGACATCATCTGATTAATGTCAAAGATGTGTTCATAATTGGACTACAGACACACAGTACTGGAAGTTTCATTTTCATTGCTTCAAAGCTTCAAGTTTTAAGTCAAAAAAACCTGGTGGTTTTCAGTTGAGTTTGACCTGCAAACATATGTTAATGTTAAATAATTCTAATTATATCTATTTTTAATATTTTTTGTGTATTCTTCACAATGCCAAATTAATTTATCAGTAATCCCATTTTAACCCTAGAACATTAGGCCTTTTAGAGAAACACGAACAGTTGGGGGAGAGGCCTTGTTGCCCCCCCCCCCCTGAAATTTGGCATGTCTGTTCAGCAGTCTTTAAACTTTCAATTAAATGTAGTCACATGTTCACTAATCAGTTGTCATGGTTACCATATCCAAATAAATGATGTCACTTTTCAAAAAATCCCATTTCTGACCAGTAATTATGTCAACTAAAGTAAGTTCCTCATGCATTGTGGTTACCATAAATACACAAAAAGCTATAAAAACTTGTTTTTGTGTGTAAGGTGCTTGTTTCTACATGGAAAATGCAAGACTTATTTTTTTTTAATGTAAACTGATCTTTTTTCCAACTTTGAGAATAAATTTTGAAAAATTCAAAAGGGGTGGCAAATTGAAATCAACATCAAAATACATGTTTACTAATAAATAACAGCTACTAGAAAGCTTTTGGAGAAATATTAAAAACTCTGCATGAAAGCTGAAAAAAAATCAAGGGAGGGGTCCATCCGACCCCTCCCCCCCTGACTATTCTAGGGCTAAGATCATGGGAAGTTGGAATATACCTGTCCAGTAAAATATACATGTATTTGTCCAGAAAATGTTACACTATTCCAGATTTTCAACAAACATTTATATGACATGTTTATAGTACTTCCTGTAATTTAGTTGTACAATGTAGCTTACTGTGAGGCCATACTTAATTTTCTTAAATTTACATTTTACAGTCTTTCACAGTATTCATTTTACACACAAGTAAATCAGTGCATTAAATATCATTAAATACATGATTGTATACAACAATTTAGTTACATATAAATTGTAGTAAATATATGTAAACTAAATCATGTATAAGGACTGTTGTAATAGGAGGTTATAATGTACAGGAGTTGTAAGAGTCTAGGAGTTGATATAGAATGTCTAAAAGTATACATACATTAGAGATGTGTAGAGGTGTCCAGATTTGTCTAGATGTGTCTAGACACCTCTGGAGACCTCTGGACACCATATACACACCTCTATGCATGTACTTGTCTGGATTTCTTTATACCAATTCCTGCACTCTTGAAAATAATACCAACTGTTGCATAATATTTCAGTGCATTTCATTTTGTGTTTCTGTTTTGTGTTGTAGTCATGGAAACACAGAAGAACCAAGTCATATGTGCTATGTCACCATATGCGCAGCTCCACCCAGAAAACCCTGTTCAAAGTGCCAAGAGTGTATCCCACACATCATATCTGGACAGACCCCTCCTTGCCTTGAACACTCATTTGCTATTCACTTCAAGTACAACCTCCTCCCCCCATTCCCTCTTTTCCATCCTTCTATCTGCTTACAGATGGATGGAGTGGTGCTGTTTAACACTACAGATTCACTTTTAGCACTCAATGTTGATGCATCTTCAGGTGTGGAAGAAAGAAAACTTTGTAGAAAATTTCCATTTAAACTTCAAGATACACCTGAGCATTCTGATTCCTCCAAAAGTTCTCACAGGTCTTGTGCTAGTTATCAGAACTTGTCCTGTTCAGCTGCAGAAGTTGTACTTGCTATGCATGAGATGGCAGATGATGCAAATTTTTCAAGCATGATACATGAAGCTGGTGGTGCAGATGTTTCAAGTGGGATTGCCGATATCCTGTCAGATCAAAACATTTCAAGTGTAACAACTGATGATGCAAATGCTTCAAGCATCACTGTTGATGATGTAAATGTTTCGAGTGTAACAGGTAATGATCAGAGTGCTTTGAAGGTGACAACTGATGGTGGAAATATTTCAAGTGTGATAGCTGATGGTGGAAATGTTTCAAGTGTGACAGCTGATGATGCCAACATTTCAAGCATTACAGTTGATGATGCAAACGTTTCACACGTGACATCTGATGGTGCGAATGTTTCACACATAGCATTTGATGATGCAGATGTTTCACCCATGACATCTAATGATGCAATTGATCGAACCATGACAGCTGATATTGCAAACATTTCAAATGTGACAGCTGATGATAGAAATGTTTCAAATGTGACAGCTGTTGATGGGAACGCTTTGAGTGTGACAGCTGAGGATGGAAATGTTTCAGATGTGACAACTGATGGGGTTGCTGCAAGTGTGACAGCTGATGATGGAAATACTCCAAACGTGACAGCTGATAATGCATATGTTTTAATAGTAACAACTGAGGGTGGAACACTGCAAGATAAGGCTACAGAGCAGGTTCAGCTGCAGCGTTGCGATGCAACATACTTGGAACAATCAGTTGGGGATGAGCTCATTCCACCGTCTCAAGTACTTGAAAAAACAGATCAAGGGCAAAGTACCGCCAACTCAGCCAACTCAGCAGATTTTGGAGACAGTAGCTTGGAAAGACTTCAAGACTACTCCAGTGAGAAAAGTAGAACAGACTGTGGGAAACATGGGGACCCTCCAGAGAGCAGCCATGAATGTATAAATGAAGAACAAAGAATGAAAAAGAGTGTAGATGCTGACTTCAGACATAATGAAGAACTCAGCCATGCTGATTTGGCTATGTGTTCTCAAGTAGGAGCTGAGGAGTCAGATTATCACCCACAGAATAGAGATTCATCACCCGGGTCTGAGAGACTGGACAGCTCACTAGATGTTTCTACCACCAGCTTAGAATCAGAACCAGACCGCATTTTAACTACATATAGCTGTAAAGTTTTCACTGAAGACCTCTTTTCCTCTAGCAGTGACGAGGATACCAGCACTTTTTATGAGCTTGAGACAGTACTGCCTGTCAGTGTTACAAAACTGCCTGCTTCAACGCCCTTGAGTTGTGTCTCTGCGCATGATCCCAAAAGTTCTTACACTGCATTTAAAAATGACATCTCTCGCTATAAATCCCCGTTTGTGATAATCAGCCAGGTGTCACTGGACCTGGAGAAGTGTATCAGCAAGCTAGTGGAATCCCACGAGACGCTGCGCACTCGATATAAATCCCTGAGGGATTATGACACGGAAATCATTGCCGTGTGTCCTCACACTGCCGAGGTTATTGTTTTGATGAAGATTTTGGTTTATGTGAGAGGTCCTGGAACGACAACCAGCTTTGGTCTACCTGTTAGTCCCAGGTATGTGATGTATTGAACTGTTTCTTGACTCTAAATCTGTTGTTCCAGAGGTCTTGACACACGATGCAAAAGAGCACACAATATTGCACCCAATGGTAAAATTGCACCTTGTGTCAGCCTCAGTATTTGTTACATGTTATACTGGCAGAAGCAGAAAAGGATTTTATTTCCGCAACATTGCACTCAACAATAATTTTTAGTGATTATCACACGAAGTGCAGATGACAGAATTGCGAGCCAAACAATTGTGCAATATTTCATCGTGTTTGAGGGCCTTAAGTTTAGTATAAACATACTCGACCCAGGCAGCTAGGATAGACCCTTTCAATTACAACTGTTCAACTTACAGTATAAATATAAATAATAATAATAATGACGTTACCCAGACGGCATTTCCACAGAATGGCTCTTCATCCGTCTGGGGGACCAACGGCTTAACGTCCCTGTCCAAGGACGGTGTGGCGAAAGAAGGTCACTTAAATATTCAACCCCATGGCCAGACCGGGAATCGAACCCGGGACCTTCGAGTTAGCTGTCCGAGATCTTATCAACTGAACTAACATCGCACACGACCCTCGTAACTGCGCTTTTTTATATCAGATTTATGCTGAGATTGTATCCTCAATGAACGAATAATTTGTTCAGGATGCAATATTCGATATATATCAACACACCAGTCTCGTCTACGATCCAGACAATCGTAGATCCTTCAAGTCAGTCAGCGTGAAATGCTAACAGTCACACCCATTGAACACTCGTCTATTAAAAACCCGCTGGTAGTTTTAACTTCTTTATCTCCTTTTTTCTCCTTTTTTTTCTACGTGGGATCCCCTCACTGGAGGCGCGCCTCTGTAGGCAGTCCCAGCTATTTTATATAATATGGCGAAATATGTAAATAAATATATAAGTAAATAAGTATGTATATATATATATAATTTGTATATACAAACTCGGTGACGTTGGTATTTTAAGTAATCTGATTGGTTCGCTATCTCGGGCTAATGGACGATGTCCACTTCTAGGGAGGTAGAGAATTTGCGGAGTGAAACAATAGCCCGTCAGCTTTAAGGGACATTGTTGAGAATTGTCAATTTTTTTTAAATCCTCAAAGCTCGTTTAGTGGAGCCTACTTTGTGTAAACTGTCAGTAAACGAAACTGATTCCATGAAAAATTGCGCGGAAATAAAGCAGCCAACTCTGAGCGCATGCTCATTACTGTGAATACGGTGGGAGAAATTAAAAGCCATCAAACTGAAAATTCTTGCTTACTTTTCTTGAATGTGTTGTGTTGTCACCGAGTTTGTATATGCTAATACAATTATTCTCTTCAATCTCGGTGAATAGTGGCTTTTAGAATATTCCGCGGACAGGGACGTTAAGCTGTTGTTCTAGTCTCCTAAAATGCTACGCCAAGGGACTTAAAAGAACCCACACACTTCTCGAAAAGAGTAGAGTAATTCATGGTGCATTAGGGAGTTCATGCATTCAACCAGTTCGGCAATGTATTCAATGAAGGCGCAAAACAAACGGCTTAACAGGTTATACATGTACAATGAACTGTACGTGAACTGCACGTGAACATGCTTCAACGTGACCAACTGTCAACCGTTGAGTTAATAAATACAACGTGAGAAACATTGATTTGGTGTTCTCTGGAGAACATGAACGTCGATACACAATTGTTCTTGTTAATATTTCTGTTTTACAACCAGGGTCTGCAGTTCGGTCGATTCGTGTTCCTTCATACACAAAACAATAAAAGGGAATGGACAGTTAATGAAAGAAAAAAGAAATACAGAAAGATGGTTTTCAACAGACGTTATCTGAACCGTAGCCGTATCAGTTGCTTGAAGCCCCTAATGCTAATGGTTACAGTACAAACCCCACGAGCCTTCAAAGTGTTTACCGTCAATATTTTATTGCTTTTAACAGCCCTTCCCTGAAGTCAACTGGGTTTGTGTTCTTGTGGAACATCCACACAGGTCAAGTGAAATCTCTACACAACATGGCGCTGCACGATTTCTCAGAGAAGAAACATAAGTTTAAGTTCAATCTTGCTGCTTCCGAGGCAGTTGAACTGTGGCGAAAGGCTTCCTTACCTCACGGCATCAGGTCCCACGTGCAGGCGTTCTCGAACCACACAGTGTTTGGTGGAAAGTCACTGAAATACCTAACACACCCGAACCTGCCGTTTGCAGTTGTACTACAATGAAAGAGAAATTTATATTCAGCCAAATAAAATTATTGCCGTGATGCGCGGTTGATACGAACTTTACATTTTGCCAAAAAAAGTTACAACTTTGTGTTGTTTTGCCAAACTGACATGGAACAAAACCAAGGAATCTACAAAATTTAACCTAAAATTCAATTTCAAAAAACCCTTCTAGCCGAGTAGGATTAGCGTAAAAATTTAGGGTCGAAGATAAGTGTTCTTTGGTACCAGAACGCCGTTAAACTACGCAACAGGTTGTTGTTATATAATAGAGTTACAGTTGGTTTGAAGAGAAAGCATGTTAATAAAACAAAACATTTAACACATTTTTTGTATACTTTATGAAAATAAACTTTGTATTTTAATAGAAAAATTGTTAACATATTTTGTATATTTAGTAAAAACAGATTTTTTGTAAATTTTAATCCTTTTAATTAATACTACACCTAAAGATATCGACGACCATGTAATGACGGATTTAAACCGACTCTGGACTCCAGCCTTTTTTTTTTTCTTGTGTAACTGTTAGAGAATCGCAGTTGATCGGGGAGAGAAAACACGCGCGGATCGGAAGAAAAAACGTTGCACGCTAACATGGTAAAAAGCACGTGTGTTCGATCAGAGGTCTCTCAGGTGTGTTTTGACAATTGTTGTTTTCTGTCTGAACTTTTACCTTTGGTTTTCCATCCAAACTGAGTCTGCCCCACAAGGTTAGTTTCAAGTCGATGTCAATAACTTATTAGCGCGTGGCCTGATATTACAAACTCGCGCAGAGAAAAGACATTTGGCAAAAGAAAGTCTCTTCTTTTTGCACGTTTGTCATCGAGACGCGTGCTACCAACAGTTATCAACATACTTGAAATTATGAATTCACCTGCTAAGTCTGTCACACAGGCAATGAGAGCAACATCGCAACTTTCCAGGGAACGTTTTGCCTTGATTACCATTTGCTGACTAGCACGAAATTTTAATGCCAATGTTCTTTTTGGTGTGTGTGAACGAAGGGGCAGCTGTACTCGGAGAAACTGATGTGTAGTTGTGTCCAATCTCTATGAAAAGAACATAGGACCAAGGAACGGGATTGCGAAAGCAAGAATCGAATATACAACAACAACATTTTATAAGCACCATTTCATAAGTTACATTTACATTAAAAAAAGAAAGAATTTAGATTAAATTAGGTGGCTGGGCAGCGAAATAATTATATAGAGCTAATCCCAGGCGGTTGCATATGTTTTAGTTGGAATTGGTTTGTGTGAGACACTTGAATTATAAATTAAAATATGTGAGAACATAAAGTATATATTCCTTTAGAACCATGTGGATACTTTCCTTTCTAGTTAGGAACTGGGGGATAAACGTGGTCATGGGTACAGTATCAGTACACGTCCGACTGGATTACAAACGTCCCAGGTTCGACACTCGTCAATACTCTTAGTCTTAGTTGAGTTCTATTTAGTTTCTCGCTTCCTTTCAACCTCCTTTTGAACTTGCAATTGTTCTAAATATGAGTGCTCAATCTGCCCTTATGTTATGGATGAGCAAAATGGGAAGGTTCTCTTATGCACATATGAAGTGTCCTCGAGTCTCGACCAGAGTACAGCTTCACTCCATTCTCGTACGCAATCTCGTACCCAGAACAAACGATTCACTGGTCAGCAGTATTAGACCGAGAACTTAGGCTGCGCAGAAGAGAAAAGAGGGAGCCTGGGAGCCTGGCCTAGAGGGGACCATGTGTCCTATTGCCTGTGCTCCCGCTCACCAACATCTTGTAGCGAATATTGTAAATAAATAAATAAAAGAGCTCTGGGGTTGAGACTGGCCCATGGACATGCTCATTGACTCGTCTGATCATAAAAGGGTTCTGGTCGCATTCGTGCTGGAATCGATGTCGGAGATTTTCTGACTTGTGGTTTGCGTAGAATCCGCGGTAAAAATCTCGCTTACAAGCATAGCGACACCTGACCAGTGATCTGTCGACCTTTCGCCCCTCCCACTATTTGATTGGGTTTGTAGAAGTGGAGAAAACATTTGAATTGAGACGTTTTATTAAAAGAAAGAAACTATCCATGAACATGGTAGGACTATTTACGACCAGCAAATTAACAAGTGAGAAAATACAAGCTGTCCGTTAATTTTGTTATATCAACAAACAAAAAAATACGAGGAATTTCAATAAAATGGGAGAAAACGTTCGTTTATCACAGGAGGGGCGAAAAGAAGAAATTTGTGAAATATGTCGAGGTTTTATCTCACAAATTTTCAAGTGGAGATGGAGCTACGGGGTTTGCATAGGGGTTTCGTGAATTCTGGGTTCTGATCGTGGGGGGGGGGGGTTAACTGTTGCGTGTACAAAGTGCTGGATACCAGTGATGTCGCTGACGTGAAGTCTATTTTAAAAGTTTTGAAGTCGAATACTCTTACTAGTTGTACCAGCTTGACTCATGTGCGTTAAGTTAAAGGAGCAGCTAAAACCCTTGTAATGTCACGCTTGATTAGCTGATTTTAGCAGGTGGCATGTGGTTGTTTTTATTTGTCTAATCAGATTGTTGAACAATATGTTATTAATTTACTGTCCTTACGCCACCGTCAAGTGATTGTCATATTTTTATGATGTTTACGTTAGATATTGTTGCCCCCTCCGTAGATTTTCCGGGTTGAGCGCTTTCATTCATTTCAAACGAAAACATGGGTATAGCGAAACACAACATAAAGCTACTCATGAATGTCTAGCGCTCCGCTTAAGTTTGGCTAAACTTATGTGCTCTACATTAAAGCACACACCGAGTATCTCTGTGGTTGTGCTTAAGAGAATCCTCGACGCTTTTATAATCATAATTTTAGTGATGATCTCAACAACGATGTATTATCAGCCTTCGAGGCTTTTCCCGAGAAGACCAAAGATCTCCAATGAAGATGAAAAACTGAATATTTCTAGCTACTGGCAATATCTCCCGAGTGATTTCAGCGACGAGGGATTTCGTTTTCCGCAGACCGCAAGCGCTGGGAGAGAGAAATTTGTCACGTACGAACCACCTGTTGGAAGTTGGAGTAAACAGTTGTTGGCTTTCGAGAACGCAGTGATCGTAGCGAAATTGCTAAACCGTACTTTACTAGCACATCCGCTTATCAGCGAAACAGAAGCAAAACGACTGAGAAGAGTGAGAACAGAAAGTGAGCGGCACGGTACGCAAGTCGCCCTGGAGATTGGCCCTCAGTACACGGTTCCTTTGTCAGCTGTCATTGATATACGTCAGCTTTCCAAGATAATTACGGTGCGTAACGTTGGCACTTCATACGCAGCTTTTCTGGATAAGTTTGCAAATTTTACATTTTATCACGTTTGCCACCAAGATTCTTTAGGATTTTGGCTGGATTTTATTCCCTCGCCGACCAATACAGGAGCCTGGAAGGTTCTGGAGGCGCAGCATTACGACAGAATTCAACGGCCGATTGTTGAATTAGATCCCGCATGTGATCAGGAGCTAGAGGTGGCTGGTCTCCGTGAGAAGCCAACGCCTATAATTCGCGCATTTTTGACGGAGCTTTCGGACGTTCAGGCAGATATTATATCTTTCAAAGGGGGATCCCTTGCAACTCATGAAATGAGGTTCTTGTCTAAAACTAGAGCAGCAAAAGCGCAGTCTTGGCTCCTGAGTTACATTCGATTTTCTTTGTACACCCAAGAACGAGTGCAACGAATTGTTCGCAGTATCAAGAGACCGTATAATGCACTAATTATCACAAACGACTCCGATTCAATTACCTTTAACAATATTTTACACTTCCGACTCAAGGAAATGGAAAAGAGGAAATTTAGACAAGTTACAAATAGACTTTACGTAGTCACAGACTTGAAAGATTTCAGTGTCCTTAGGCCGCTAGAGCTTACTGGGTATGAAATATATTCCGCTAATAATCTGATACCGTCCGGTATTAGCTTTTATTTACGAAATGACGTCATCAAGCTACTGGGGAGCCTCATTTGCAAGTATGCACGGTTATTTGTCGGACCGCTCGACTCGCATTTGATACAGCGGGCTCGCATTCACGAAGCCAAGCGGAAAGATGGATTACTGACGGAGCACATTAGTGTTCGGTGGGCAATGCACACGATGAGAAGGAAATTTAGAATTCTAAGCAGCAGTGGCAGCAAAGAAGAGAAGAGGAAGAACTCGAGTGCCTTGACTCCCAGCATGCGCGCAATGGTTTGTGGGATGTGTAAACAGTTGAGGACGAACAAGAATGCTTGTAAAGCTTTTAGTGAGCAATGTTTGAAAAGGAAGTAGCTAGACTATACTTCGTATATAAATATTTTAAATCTGTAAATATTGAACCCGTATATCTTCAATCCACAAGGATTTTTTTAATTAGTAATAAAGTTTCTTTACCTTAAGGTTGGGTACCGTAAAATCCTGTTTATAAACCAAGGGTTTATTTTCCTTGAAAGGGTGCTTTTAAAAACGCGACCACTTCGGCCATGCCCGTGAGGAAGGGCATGGCATTGTGGTAATAGGGAGTTTAAATGCCAGTACACACTTGAGAAAACGGCTGAGCTCGAACATTTGCTCAGCTGTTTCCTCACGTGTGTGGTGAAATTTATGTACTAGCTTTGCCTCGCGAGGTCGTAAGAAAAGTATCTGACTATGTTTGATATCGGTTTCCTCACACAAATTTCACCGCACACAAGAGGAAACACCACGTGAGGTTTGTTAACATCTATTTTCCCGTAGCAGAATCATTATAGAGTATGATGTATAAAGAAATTGACCATTCACGAGCTACACTCTATCGGCTGAAGTGCAAAATTCTACTAAATTATCATTAGCGTATGGATACAAGTAATGAGAATTTAGGAATACATCATTTGTTATTCATTTCAGAGAAAGATTTTTAAAATAGGTGTAATATTTCAACAAGATGAAATCTTTTTTGTGGTAAGCATCCAATCGGCTTTTTAAACAATTTCCCTTTCCGCCATGGACCCATCTCACGCAGCGGTCATGTGGAACAAATTATTTGTTATTGCTCGGCAGGTCTCGTCACCATGGCGAGGCTTGCCGGGCAATAACAAATAATTTGTTCCACATGACCGCTGTGTGAGATGGGTCTATAGTCGATAATAGTCACAAGAAAATTGTCACCTGGTAATCGAGTTCTCTGCGTTTTTGAACAATAACAACAACATATTTATTTCCACCTTTTTGTTCATTATGATAAAAAAAAAAAAAATCCAGCAAGTTGCAATACGCATGATGTAGTGGTTGTTCACCCTAAATAACCATCGAAGCTAATCTAGTCGGGTACCCATTATATTTCAATACACATGATGTAGCGGTTGGACACCCCAAATAACCGTAGAAGCTAATCTAGTTGGGTGCCCATTGGATTTCGAATTAATATGTTTTGGTCAAAAAAGAAAGAAATACATAACGAAATAAAGTACACACCAGTACACATAAATGTACAACTCATAGTTATCAAATAAGTACAAAAATTACAAATCCTTTAACTGAGCCAGATAAGAAAACAAAAATTTAGAGGTGAAGTCAAACACACATATCGAAATAGTGATTTTTTAGTTTCCTTTTAAAGCAATGAAAAACACAGTTAGTTTGATTAGCATTTGACTCCCCGATTAGCTGGTTGGTTAACTGATTTTATTAATATATTCAATTATTAGCCAATCATAAACAAGTGATCAGAATGACTTGCTGACAACAGAGCGCGCACACTATCACATCAAACGACCGATGCTTTTCAAAACAGTTCTAAATACATTGAAAAAGCATCAACTGTGGATCAATTTTTTTTTTTAATTTTTTGAGACTGGGCTAGTAAGGAATTCCTTTGTAGTAGTTAATTATCAGGACTTGCTTATTTTATAATAAACTTTACAGAATTCGTCTCTTTGGAGAAACAAGTAAACAACAACACTTAATGCTAATCTCGTGACGCCTTCTGGCGAAGCTGATTGGCTAATTCCTAGCACGTGATAAATGACTAAACACTTGTTGATCAACTGTTGATCAAAAAACTAATTTAAACTGGAAGTTAGTGTCTAATTAACTAATGTAGCCGGCCAATCACAGACAAATTGCGGGAACTCTCGATCGCGCTCCGCTCCGACATCGTTCCAAGACTACTGGAAAAAACGGAAGTGCTAGCGCTGAAGTAGGTGGGGGCACGTATTTCTTCCCACCGCAACTTGCCAAATCCGCGCGCTTTGGCCTACCAGAGCGGGAGAGCTGAGCGGCTCTGATCTATGCACAGGGCCAGTCTGTCCGGGACCAGTTCTGAGAGAGTTCTGAGAACTGACTGGTCGGGCCGGCCAGACTGGTCAATGGAAAGTGCCCTTAGTAATGACCCTTCCGCTAATAAGGTAGAAAACACGCAGTTTGTTAAAAGTTTGCGAAAATTTATTTGCAAGTAAAATGAAAATTTTAATTACAAATAAACTAAATAAAAAAAGCTGTTGTGATTTATTACAACACTGTGTGTTTTTTTCTCATAAATTTCAAGTTCTTAGATCAAATAAACGGTCACCCTCCAAACGTCCCAAAATTTAACCACCACTACGGCACTCTTCTAGTAAACACTGTAGTCTAAAGATTTTCTGGCCAAATCTCCGTTCTTGAGCTGATTCAGTTGCGGTTCCAACTGTTGGATAAATGGCTGCGAACCACACTCAAGACTAGAATACCTCCACGCCAAGCGTTATCAAAATTCTCCGTTTTCATTTTGCCAAGAACGAAACAAAGATTCGCGTCAGCATTTGCGCTTCATATATCGTTTTACAAAACTCATCCACACAACATAGCACGCCGAATCGTGTTGAAAGCTAAAGTTGTACTGGGCAGTATGTTTCAGATTTACTTTTTAAGCACTGATTGGCTAATGAATATGCCATTTACATTTATTCTTGTGCATTCATGATTGATCACGCAATTTAGAAAGTATGCCTTAAGCCGAGGTTAAACGAGCTTGAGAGTCGATGAGAGTTTGCAAAGTTTCGATTAGAGTTGATCAGAGTTTCACACATTTGTTGAGCGACTCTTGTCAACTCTCATGGACTTTTATCCTCGTTCGACCGCGCACACGAGAGTTGAACAAAACTCTCATCCAAATCCGGTCACTTAACTCTCGTACAACTCTCACGTTCGTTTGACATGAAATAAAAATTATAATCACCGTGTTTGAAATGCAAACAAAAGCTCTATTCACTTTGATATTTTTGGCTGATGTATCAGCGGCATCAGGTAAATATCCCTCGCTAAAACTCTCCATTTCGGTGAATAACCCATAATTATAAAACTTAAATTCGTTGCAGTTTAATCCATAGCTAGATTATGTTTATAAAAATATACACACGAACGATTAGGGATTTTTATCTCCAAAACCCGTGAACAAAATAAAACTCGTTTCAATGTTTACTATCTTGTGCAAGTCTGGACAATTGCTAGCGAAATAAATATTCTCCAAATAACCGTGAAAAAAAATTCAGAAATAAACTCAAAGTTGTAAGAAGAAGCAGCACTTTTTCTGCTGTCTTTTGGTTCTTCTTCAAGGAACACAACCCCGTTGAAACTATCTTCAAACTGTTCTGTGCAACCTGTGATGGAACCACAGGACTCCCTACACCCCGGACACACAAGCGAGCCGTTGACAGTCCAATCATCTAGAATCCCTGATACAGCAATCCGCTGACCTTTGTATTTGCAGCTATATCGTTTCCCGCCAACCTCTAGCTTCAGCCCCGAGTTATCACAATAATGTTTGTAGCATCCGCTGCCCCAGTCCAGCATAGTCCGGGTTAAGAGCCCTTTTCTAGCGGTCCAGCGACTTCCTTGCGTCACGCACTGAGACTCAGCTCCAAAATACTCTAAAGCAAAGTTATCTCGCACGGAAGGCGCGTTCTCCGCGATGGTACAAGTTGTTTCGCGTTTCGCGCCATCTGTTCCTGTAAGAGTAAATTTCTGATAGAACGGGCAAAAGTCCGCCAGTGCCACAGCTCCCCCATAGGAGGCTGTATTCCGTATAACGCTACCTCCAACAGTGGGAAGATGATTGAAATACTGATACTCGGGTCTTAAGTCCGTTCTGTATTTCTTGAGGTTGCACAATCCTACTGACAGCTTACTATGAGTACAGTGCATACGCAGAGGTGTTTGTTTAACAGTGAAACAGAACGGGTCAGCGGACAGCTCTCCGCGCATGCGTGTCTCCATCCATGTCTTACAACTGGCCTTGGCGAACAGGCAGCCCAGATTCTTGCCCCAGTCCAATGCCTGCGCCATGCTGTAGTTTGCTTTATACCAACCTGTATCTTCCATAAGAGCAAGAGTGATTCTTGAGAAGACTGGATTTTGCGTGTAGGTTCCTGTCATTGCCTCGTTCTCAAACAGTCGTTTCTCCCAGTGCGTGAACTCAGTCCCACTTCCTCCTTGATTCTCAATCTCAGCACCCTCTAGTTCCGGGCAACTGAAATGCTTTCTCACTTCCTCTTTTACTCGCGGAGTCGCCAGCACATGTATACTGTGTTTAACAAATCCGTGCCGCACTGCCCATTTCTCTCGTTCGATTCTGCGCACAACGCGATTGCTCCATTGATACAAACCGTATCTTTCATTGTAAGGAGGTAGACCGTGTTTTCCCCGAGGAGTGAATGGTGCTCCGTTTTTGTCCCTATAAAAGGCGAACAGTCCTGCACTGAACCCCAAGGCGTGGTATATCTCATGTTTCACAGTCGCTAACAGATTTGGGTAATGCCTCCGGTCCGTGTCGAGCCGATCAGGGCAAATGTTAGCAAACCCAGCAATCGGCCTATCAAGGGACCTTTCCTGCTGACAGTACGAAGCGTATGCTACGGCATTAGCCAGATTGCAGTGCGACGTTTGTATTGAAGACACGTAGAGAATAAAATCCTGATTTTCTACGCCTTTCCCTTGAGTCCACTCTGCTCCTTGTGCGTTAAAACAGTGTGCACCCGATTTATCACAGACTCGGCATTGGTCTAAGTGTTCATTAGGGACCGTTACTGGGCCGCATTTTGTCTCCAGACAAAGCAGCTTACAGAATTGTACGTTGCCATTTTTGGCCCCGGAGAAGTCTTTTAAGAAGTATGCTGTGTCTAAACATGTTCTTTGTAATCTTATTGGCCCCTTTCCGGGACGCACCCGTAGAGTTTTACGAAAATACTCAGTTGCTTCGGGAATGAGTTTATTTGTTATGAGTTTTCGTTTTTCCAGTGCCATTTTATTAACACTATCATCATAGACAACGTGGAAACGCATTTCTTGTGTAAAATTTTGCCGTTTTATGATGTGCGTGGGGCCAATCCTAACGTTTAAGTTCATTTCTTGTTTTCTTGGAATCCAGTGGTGCGCATGTGTGGAGTGGAGCTGCCACAAAAAGCAACAGCCAATGAGGAGCATTGAACCCACAGTTGTGGTTCTCTTGGGCCTTTGACTTTTGGGAGCCTTCAACTTCCTCCACTTAAACGTGGCGTTTCTTTCTATGACTTCTGTTAAAACAGAAAGGGAAAAAAGCTATCACACTGCTGGTTTTTAGTATTTGAAATCTAGACTTGTGCACATCAAAAGTATTAATGATAAATAAATTATTTTGTTGAACGTGGAAGCAATTTACCGGTGTTCCACGATTTGCTGAAAATATGAGAAATTGATCTAATTATAAATGTTATTGTTTTAAACATGCAAATAATCGAAAGCAATCCAGCCGCCAAGCTAAGCATGACCAGAACTCGATTGTTCGTCAGTTAGATTTAACCTGGCGTTGGGCCAGATCATCAATAAAACTTCTTCATCTGGAAACACGATGCCCGGTCTTTATAAAGTATTGTTAAAACACTCCAAGGAAACCCCGTTACCTCAACCCGAAAGCCAACCCAAACCAGTCAATGACGAAGAAAACCCAATCACGTATTAAGGTTTTAAGCATGGGTTAGTGCTAACCCATTGTAGAACAAATGGCCGCCTACTACAATCATTGTACATTAAGTTAGATTTGATAAGGAAAAAATAAAACGAAGTTTGTACTTTAACTGTCATTATTGTTTATAATCATTGGTATACGAAATGTTGAAGATCGATCTCATTCGATCTCAGATAAAATTCTGGAAGCAAATGTCTTCTGAATTCAGCTTGAACTGAACTTAGAAATTTACTCCTCTTTATAGCTGCAATTTGAGAAATAGTTTACCAGCATCAGGTGTTTAAGCAATTTATCTAGATCAGTTCTTTAACATTTTATTGATTTTATTTAGGTAAAGCTACTGTAAGAAATATTTTAAACCGAAACAGCTACAACACCAGTATGTTTACTGAAGCAAGAAGAAGCGACGATAGAGAGTTAATGTTCTATATCGACTATCAAATAATAGTTTTAACTATTAAAACACTGTATGGCTGAGGTGGTACAACACCAGCGTGACTTACTGAAGCAAGAAAAGGTGACAATGGAGAGCTAACGTTCTGGTTACTGACTATCAAGTAAAACTTTAACCTTAAAACTTTAATTGTGTGTCTGGATGAGGTGGTACAATTAAATTTATTAAAACTTAATTAAATCCTATATTTATCTGTTTGAAGTTAAAATTCAGTCTCATAACCACTCCAGTTCATGAGGTATTAAACTAACTCTCCACGTTTCCTCCCTTATTTACATACAACACCTCTTCATGTGAACTGGAATACCAAAGACAGTTATGTACTATGCTTAATCACGGAAGATACTCTATAACAGATCATGAACATTCAAGAGACAGATTCTTCTAAAAGGAAGGCTTAATTTCTCTATAACCCACGGGCTTGATAGCTTCAAAAGTTAAAATGCCACTGGCTCGTGTTCCTCCAAAGCACTTCTTTCGTGTGCTTACAAATTATAGTATCTTTTCACTAAGAAAGACCGGAAACAAACTCACTCAGGCTGAGTTGAACTCTGATAAAACATGATTTGTACATAAACAAGCTGTAAGGCCCGTGTAATGAACAATAAAAATCTTTTACGTCGGAAATACAAAGCAATTAAGATAACTGATATTTGTAATTTCTCGGCCCTTTTTGTTTTGTTTTTTAAGTCGGCCTAGAAACACAATTGTACTGTGATGTTCTGAATTGAAAATTCTACGTACATTAGTTATAGCTGTATATATATTGCCTACTTTACAAAACAGCAAGCACAGCTAGTAGTGCTTAATCTTCATGTAAGTGTAACTTATATTTTGTTTATGTTCAATTTGGAAACTTGTAACAATTACAAAAATACCAGTTGATGTTCTTGCAGGGTAGTTGCTTCTTAGATAGCAGAAGAATGACAGATAACCTATCATAACATTAATAACAATTTCAATTCAGAATGTTTGCTGCGTTCGGAAGCAACCATAAACACTTTGAAAGTTATTGAATATTGAAATCTTTATCAAGAACTTTAAATTAAATAAAGGATTTGAAAACTGTTTAACTAATGACCGCATTGTTAGTTAAATGTTACTTTGTAGATTAAATAGAGTTGATTATAACGTATTTGTTATGATTTTAAGTACGGTTATCGTTCAAATCAGTGTGCTAAATTGGGATAACAATCACGTATCGAATAGTTACAACTTCAAATCTCAAGTAAAGGTTATAAAGACTATGGCTCAAGTTTTAAGCTTGTTTTGAATTCAAACTGTAATCAACTGTATTGTAATAGAATATAGAATACTGGATTAATGTCTCTTTACTTCATCAAAAAAGAGCATTTATTTCATTTGAACAAAAAACAATTTTCTTTTAGTATAGCCAGAAAATAATACTAACCTGTATTAACCATCTTTGTAGTGTCACATTTCAAAATCTCCAAGCAGAGAAGAAAACACAAACAAGATGGAATTGAACGTGTAAGGTAAGTCTTTCATATCAACAAGGCAGGTGGAGTAATTCATCGCTAGTGGTGGCCAGTTTGTTAAACTATCCAATGGCCTGCCTTTGTTCGCTTAATGATCTCTAACTTATCCTTTTAAAGCGGTCCAATTATATTTTGTAGGTTCTTTTCAGTGGCAAAGGCGGCTGGCTTGTTGTGCTTGCTATACGTCGAGATACTAAATCAAAGTTGCGAGAAAGACTGTAGCCAGAAGTTTTTTGTTGTTTAAAATTGGTAACGTGTAATCAAGGCAAGAACTGCGATCTAATTTTATTTAATAAACAATATAAATAGTTTGATGTCATCTTCAGGTTCTGAACGGCTGTGCTCATTACGCAAGGCACCAAGATATCTTTTTGTCCATTATAAAGCACTTGTTATTGGATGTGGCCACTTACGAACTCGCCTAGTACTCGTGAAAATCTTCATCTTCACCTTTTATTTGCTTTTTTGCTGGAAGAGACATTTTGAGTGTGTTTGACAGCTCCCAACCATACGAACTGCTGTTTAGGGACGTTTAACAGGTGGAAACTGGTAGTTTGTTCTTTTTCTGTCAATCAAAAGTTGGATTTTAAAACACATTCTTCTCTCTCTTATATTGATGAAACAGTAACCAACGTCCAAAAAAGTACAAGTTTAAAATTTTTCTATTATTCTCCAGGAAACTATAAAACTAAAACATTAGTATGCACTAAATCATTAGGTTGACTATGTCAAGAAAAAAAAATTCTAGAGGTCCGGTTTAACTGTAGTAAATGATATCTTTCACGTAAATCTTCAAAGCGGATAGACCGTTGAACTTCTTAGTATCTGAGTCTTAGATGCATAATGGTAATAAGGACAAGAAATACAGCAACTGCATGAGGTTTTCAGCTTTTTCCCGCGAGCTCTTTAAATTCAAATTCTTGCCTTTTTGGAGAGTAAAAGGTAAGTTCATATTCAAGGGCCATGCTGATAACTGGCGTGATTAATAATGCTGCAAATTAGACCAGAATTCACTGAATATATTGTCGAGTCTCAACGCTGTTTGATAACGGGTTTGTTGGTTCCTCACAAAGATACAAATGATGGGACATAGATTTAATAAATTTTGAAGTAAGCACTCTAAAATACAAGTTAAAGTTAACATAAATGAGTAGATAGTTTCCTCATCTGTACTGCTCTAGCTGTAGCAATCCACATCCTTAAATGAATCTTGAGAAATACCTCGGTTTCACTGACGCCAGACGGGAGCATTACCACAGGTGGACCAAACTGTGATTGAGTGTCGTTGATGTATCAGTATGGTACCGAGAAAACTTATAATGCTTTGTATGGGAATTCGAGTTTCACCAGATATCTCTAATAAATGAGAGCAAGAAATCTTCACTTTGAAAATGTTGGTGTCTTCTTGCTCTGTGGTGTCAGTTTCAAAGCATTTACGATTTATAGACCCTCTTTTTTTCTCACCAAATAGAAGAACAAGGCACGAAAATCATCGAATCGCCTTGAATCGCGACCACAGAACAAAGACACCAATAATTAACACTTTGGGCAAGTGAATGTTTCTTTTACCTTGTTATTTACAGCCGGAGATACCAAAAATACTTAAACTTCCATACAAAGTCTTATAAATTCGTTTGGTGCCATACATCATTAACATTTATCCAAATCGTTCGCTGTAATCCACCATACCGAAAAAGATGGTGGATGTACATTTGACCACAATGCCTTGCGAACCTAACTAAGTGAATAGGTGAATGTAGAAGACCATTGTTTGGGAAACGTGTCCATGCACTAACAACATTGTGTATGCTAGGTTTGAAGATTTCAGATCCTTTCTCTACGTTTTTATGAGTGTTTTCAGGTTTTTCGCGCGCTAGGAGTTATGGGTAAATGTACCAGTCGCCATCTTTTTTGT
>JANRMR010067652.1:0-14043 GCA_025434825.1 Bergia sp. 'catenularis' | reverse complement strand
ATTCACATGGGCGTTCCAAGTTAAGTTGTCGCTTATAGTTATACCTAGTAACTTGGCACTATTGACCACTTCAATATGATAGAGAGTATACAATAAATTATAATAAAATTATAATAAATAATAATAATAATAAATAGAATGTTTATCCAGGGAGTCTACATGGCCAGAGGTGGTTTTCAGAAGAGCCCTGCAAAAAAAAAAAAAAAAAAAAGCAGAAACATATAATTATTTCAGAGTTACAGTATGATAAAAAAAAATAGAATTACGTGTATTAATAATAAAATCTATAAAACCCATCTTCACCCAGCTTTAAAAAGCAAAAGGACACTAGTTTCCTTTACATGTCTCTAAACTGTTCTACTGTTTTGCCGCATGGCTAATAAAACATTGTTTACCCCAATTAGTCTTTGAGCATACCACATAAAAATAATTTTTCCAGCAAGTATTGTAGGAGTGAACTGCAGAGTTTCTTGTAAGATTCTAGTTTTTGGAAAAATATTATTTGTGATTTTTCTACATTTGCAGTGAGTAAGTAAGATATATAAATATGCAGTTTATTCTTGAAATTAAAGTTGATATACTGGATGGTATAATTTTTACCATCAGTTTAGATACAATATTATGTGTAGGCTCAATTTTTGAGCAAAATTATATTGATTTCTACATCTATACTATTACCTGCAAAATTCTAAATAGAACATATTGTGTTGTGTGTTTTTAACCATTCTTACAGGTCAAACCTCCATTTTGATCATTGGTAACATCAGTATCCTCATTCCCCACACTGGTACCCAGAATCAAAATTTTATGAAAAAAATAATTATTGAACCAGTATTTCAAAAGTTGTCCTGTAAACTGAGCTGCAGATGTGCCTTTTCCTTTCTGTTAATGTTTGAAGCATAAGATTTCCTAGATGTTTAATTTGGATGCTATTAAAATTTAAGGAAAATTAAAGTTCCAATCACAGTATTAAACTTTTTTAGTTTCTTTTCATTTGCAGGCTTCTCTCTGCCTTGTTGACATTGACAACTCCTCTCTTACAACACCAGAAGAGCTCCCAGAACTCCCTAACAAACAGAGTCTGATTAATGAGCTTTATGATGCCACAGAAAAGTTTAATGTTCCAGTGCCTGAAAGCAGCCAGAGCAGATTCAACAGTAACCGTAACAGTCTTGAGATTCCTTACAGTGACAACTCTGCCAATGGCAACACTGATTATGATAGTCCAGGCAGCAACCACAGTTCACCTAGAGACTCCAACTCTCCAACTTTTGAAAGAAAGAGAGCAGTATCTCCAAAATGCTTAAGGAGATCATGCCCTCCTGTCCTACTGGCAAGAGAGAAGCCCACGGCAAAGGTTAAGACCCAGAGGACAAATAGAGTGCCAAAATCAAAGTCATCAACTTGCTTGGATCTGTCTAATAATCCTCGGTTGCGAGCAATTGCTGCAATAGCTGAAAGAACTGGTATTGTGGCGCCCATTTCTACAGTTGTTGCAGGTTTAGACAAGTCTGTTTCAGACACAGAGTTGTCGCAGTACTGTGAGGATGATGTTCCAATTATGGGAGACCCAGCAAAGGAGATTTCTCGACAGCAGCAGCATGAAAATGAGTTTAACACAGCAGTGCGTGAGATCTTTGCCAATTGGTTTACTCAAGTGTTGCGAGAATACGAGTCATTCGTTATCCAACCCCAGCAGGATATGGACCAGTGGATCTCTAACAGGGAAGAGATGCAAAATTTTGACAAAGCAGCATTTCTCTCTGACCAGCCCAGCCAGGTGAGTTACATGCCAAGCTTGGTTCTGTTAGGTACTAGAGTGCAACTATTCATCGACATTGCAGCTTGGTGATTACACTGCACGCGCAGATTGCAAAGACACAGTTCACAAGGTCAAACCAAAAGCACATTTAAGTTCCTCTGGCAGCTGCTATAAGATCTGTGTCTGACCTCAGAGCACAACCAATAGCCAGTTGGAATATGTTGTGTAGAGGTGACAATTAACAACACTGGGATTACCCTACTCTATATGAGAAGTGCATGGGTTAATTTAAATCCCCCAAAAGAGCGTTAAGAGATTAGACCAACAGCTTAATGTTCTTGGCTGCGATGATGCAGCAAATGAAGGTCATATCTGGAGGAGACTCCAGTATAAGAAGAGTGGAGATGCTCATTGGAAAATTTCAAATGTCTTCCAAAAAGTCCCATTCTGTGTTTGGTTTAAGCCAACTTTCACCCCTAAAAGGTATCAATCAGACCACCTCCATCAAAATTCAGTTTGATGGTGGGTTCTTAAAAAGATAATTTTGGCAATTATTTTCTTGGCATTTTATTTAAACTGAAAATATAAATTTCTTAACCATAGAAAGCATCTATTAAGTCTTTTAAGGGTCAATCGGACCCCCTCCCCTCTACTTTCGATACATGTTATCCATTTGACTTGAAATTTGGCACATGTAATCAGTTGCCTAATTTGTACTTTCAATTAAGGGTAATCATGTGGTTTCTAATTAGTTTCCATGGTTACTGTAGCCAAATAAATGACATCACCTTTTTGTAAAACATGTTTTTCAGTATTTTTTCTCATTTTTTAATTTTTCTTCATATCAAGTAAACTACATGTAAGTTCACCTGCATTGTGGTAATGAAAAATACCAATTGAAATTATCAACAAAAATTTGATTTTGAAGTCTGAACTGCTAAAATATAACCTTAAAATAAAAAAATGCAACTTTTTTAAAAAAAATCTTGAAATTTTCATGAACTTTGAAAATAAATTTCTAAAGAACAATAGGGGGTAGAAACTTCAAATAAATGTTAAAAAACATGTTTAGTTATAAGTAGCAGCTACTAGAAAGTGTTTGTAATAATATCAAAACTTCTACAAAAAAAAAAAAATCAAGAGGAGGGGGTAGTTTGACCCACCCTTATATGCTTTCTAGAGTTACATGTAAACAGAGAAAAAAAAATAGTTGGAACCCAGAACTGAAGCTCTTTAATCACAAAATACAAAAACTTCAGGATAATGAAAGTGAGAACTTACAATTTATTCATGTGTACATCAAGATAATGAAACCCCCAGGGAATTCTATAACCTGTTATCTAGGATCAGAAGTCTCCTGAAGACACTCCATACAACTCTGCACTGATGATGATCATGACATTTCTTGTATACAGTAAACCTTTTAACTATCAAATAAATACACCTTCAGTTAATCTTTCTTTCCTTTGGTTGTAGTTTCTACCATTTTTGTCACCATTCACGGAGACACAGATGTTTGCTAGTTTCATTGACATGAAGATTATGTCAACATGGGAGGAGCCAGAGCCACGCCTGGCTGTGTTTGACCAACGAGTGGAGAGTATGAAGTCTCACCTGGGAGTTGTCAGATCTCCCTCATATGAGAAATGTAACACTCTCAAGAATGCAAGTAAGTAATTTACATACATTAGGTCACTAGTTTAAAGAACTTGTGATGGGATGGTAGACATATGTTGCACACTTTTAAGAATAACATTTTTTGTTTTTTCCTAGATCTGGATTGAAATGAACACATTGGAGTGCTACCTAATTTTGTAAATTTTAGTCATTAAGTCCCCTTGTGAATAAATTTTGATATTTTAATACTTTTTTTTAAATGTTGTACATTTTAAATATTGCAATTATATCATTCTTTATTATATGGGAAACAGTGTTTTACTGGAAAATAAACCACCCATAAAGTCACTATGTAACTACATCCGAGACCCGAATAGGGTATTTTCTATATTTTCACTAGTGAAAATATTGCTATATGATGTCACACTTCCTGCCTTTATTTTTATTAAAAAAATTGTTTGAAAAAATTGTTATGAAAATGTTGAAAGCATTGTATCTTATACCATATTTGCACAAACACATTTGTATTTTTGCGTGTTTGTATTTAGTAAAGTTAACATTTCATACCAAGAACCTTGTTGTTTTTTCCGAAAGTACAGCATGATGCCCATACATTGTACATGTATAATAAAAAGAACATTACACAGTTGCAAGGAGATATGGATTTTATCTTCTCATGGCAAAAACATCTCACTCGTTCACTTCACTCACTTGTGAGATATTTTTCTTGCCACTCGAAGATAATCCATATCTTGTCACAATCGTGAAATATCCTCTATATATTTTGTATTGCCTGTCACTGGTTAGTACCAGTGAATTGTTAATGTAATCAGCTGGTTGGTTTTATTGGGATAAAAAATTCAAAATATTTATTATTTTACTAATTAGTATAATTAATGTAAAGGGGGTGGTAATGGGCAGGGATTAGGCATTTTCCCTTGACCTGTAGGTGGGGAATTTATCATAATGTCAGGTCCCATAGTTCAATGAAACTTTTCACTGAAGATTTGACTAAAATAAATATCATATTCCCACCCCCAGGAATGTGTCAATTTTTTATGACTTTGGTCCAGTACCTTCCCATTGCCCCCCTCCCCCCTTTCAGGGTCTATATTGATAGGTGCATTATAATGTATGTAGTAACTGTGTTAATTTAGGCACTGTCTTCCATTTGACAAACAGTTTTAAGAGTATAGGTTGCGTATTTGTTGTAATGATAACTGCCCTCGTCACCAACAATATGGTGTTAATCTTTGGCTTGCTGGATTCTGTTTCAGTTCAAGTGCTGCTGCGAAGATCCAACTCAGTTGATCACATGGCTGTCTACCCCCACCAGCTGGTCATACCTATCAAGAACCAAGGTAATAAAATAATACAATTTATTAACTAATAATATTTAACAACAGAATAATAATAATAATGATAATAATAATAATAATAATAACAGTCTGATGATGATCAAACTGATCGAAAACGTTTGCTTTTAACAACAGCAACAAAATTTTTTAAAAACCTTACCTTATTTTACCCATTTATTACACAACCTGATGATGATCAAACTGATCGAAAATGTTTGCTTTTAACAACAGCAACAAAATTTTTTAAAAACCTTACCTTATTTTACCCATTTATTATACAACCTGATGATGATCAAACTGATTGAAAATGTTTGCTTTTAACAACAGCAACAAAATTTTTTAAAAACCTTACCTTATTTTACCCATTTATTACACAACCTGATGATGATCAAACTGATCGAAAATGTTTGCTTTTAACAATAATAATAATAATAGTAGTGATACCAATAATTTGTAAATTTTGTGATAAATTATTACAATGATCATTATTAAAATAATTCTAACTTAAGCTATAATAATTATATAATTTGTGCTTTAAGGTAATGAATTATTTAATGATAATAAAAAAATATTTTGTAATAGTCAGTACAAGTATGAGAAAAAATGTGGTTGACTTAAACTTAATATTAATATGGAATTTACTTACTTATAGTTAGTAATACCAGTAGAGTATCATTACTTTTGTAAAGAAATGCTCAATTTGAAAATTTTGTGTTAAAGATTAATGCTGTCACTTAAAAAGTATTTTTGTGGTATACTTTATAGGGGCTCTTTCATGGCTGAACCAATGGATTTTCTCTTTTTCAGAAGTTGAATTTTTATGTTATTTATCCAAATAATTCCAAAAGAAAACATCTTAATCCACTAAAAAGACAGTAATCGATCATTTCTGCTAAGGTTTTATACATCTTAAAACAATTTATTACATTGTGTTCTGGCCCAGAACATAAAAATTGATAGTTACAATCCAACTTAATTGCCGCTTAAAACAAACCATCCATGGCATTTACATGTACCACTTGAAAAACTTAGATTGGTATCTGAACAGTGCCTGTTTATCGATATTTTAGCTTGAAACAGACTTTCTGCCAATAAATCCCTGAGCATGCACAAAGCCATGAAAGTCCCCTTTTATTGTAAGTTGTGAATAAACTAAATATGACTATATTAAAAGCAGTCGTTGAGAGTAATACAGTCATGTACAAGTTGTACTTTTAGCAACTTGTACTATGACTAGAGAGTTATTGATAAGTATTCAGTTTATTTAGAACTGGAAACTTTAGGTAACCTGAAATGCATTGGAAACTATGCATGTGAAACTTTATCAAATATAAGTTGATTTTTAATCTTACTAGAAATTTATACATACATGTACTAAAAACTATACATCATGTTTTTTACCAGTTAGTTATCAATAGACAAACTACTGTAAGTTATCACCAACTATATCTTAAAGTAATGAGTGAAAACTCTGTGGGACTCCATTACTGTTGGATCAGTAATAATTATGTGGTATGTTTCTGTTAACAGAGGGTAGTAAAGAATTGTTTGGTGGTCTGTATGGGGACATTTTAAGTGACAGCCCATTTAGCAAGGGGTAAGTAGAACTTTCTAGAAATGTTTGGAAAATCTTTTGAGTATTGAAAAATAAAAAAAACAACAAGAAGAGGCTTGAAAAACTCAAAAATTCATTATTTGAATCTAAGTCATCTTAAGCAACAAGAACAGTTCTCAACACCAACAACAAACTGACTCTTTTCAACAACAACAACAACAATGAAATGAACCTTCTCAATCATCAGCAACAACTTCAGGAGTAGGTCCAGAAATTTTGTTTATGTGTGTGTTTGTGTGTTTTTTTTTTCTGGGGGAGGGGGGGTCAGGGCATGCTTCCACCATGAAATTTTGATTTTGATAGGCTCTAGCTTAAATGGCATATTTTCTTAAAACTTGAGTTTGGTTTTGACAATTAATTTTGTAAATTAAAAAACAAAGTTTTCAACAAAATAGTGTTGGTTCAAATCCAAAAGAGGGTTCCAGTACCCTGTGTCTATAGATTCAGCACTAGACATATAAACTATTAATAAATAATTTAATATTAATGAGATTTATACATGTACATGTTATTTGATTGTTCAGTTTTCATAAACTTTTCCATTTTAATTCATGCATTGTCCTCAGGTTTTCTTGGAGGGACTTTATGTATAATTTCCTGAAACCCAAAAAGAAACATGAGCTCCTTTAAAATCATTTTTGTGTGGTTGCTCTACAGGGGTCGTCAGCCAAAAGTGAACTGGAGAAAACGAGGTCGGCAAAAGCAGCATTCAGAACATTTGCTGCTCAACACTTCAAAGGTTTATTATCTTACTAATTTTCTCGGAAGTGAGAATTATAGTCATTTCTTTTCAAGGTTTACCAATAATATTACTGACAGTGGCTTTGTACATTTAATAGTAATAACGGTAATAATAATAATAATAATATCAATAATAATGGATTTAAACGGTATCAGGGTTTAAAAGTTTTTACTTATAGTCATCAGAATAAATTCCTTAAGATAATTTTAGCCAAAAATGATGTAATATTAGTTATAATTCAACAATAATTTTTGTTGTGAAAACATGTGATGCTGTTGGTCAGAATCAGTCACAATTAAAACCATTTTCTGATTTTCTGTTTTACGTAGCTAATACATGTCGGAGAAATTATAAATAAATAAGTATTGTTATTTTGAATTTTTTTGGTGATGTTTTGCTGTTGTCACTATTTTGCCCAATGGAGGAGGGATGGAGCAGTATCTGGCAGACTTATGTATAATTCACAAATTAATGTAACATTTGGGGCTGAATATAAACCCTTCGACTCCTTCACTGCAATATGGAGGCATTCATTCACATAAACACACACAGGTGTAACTAAATTCTTACACATGTTTGTAAACACACTTTGCCGCTCATTTTCCAGCACTTATTTTCCCCAAATAATACATTTTTTTTTATCTAGAAAAATATTTTCTAAAGATATATTGCATGCCTGGTTTAATACGTTGTTAAATAATAAATCTGTTGAATTTAATGTGCATTATTTAATGGCAAATAATTATTTCAATGAAAGAGAGTGTGTTCTATCATATTATGCAATTCATCCATCTTTGTCAATAAGATGATTAGAAATATTTTAATGAACAGCTACAACAATGTTTATTTATTGAGGGATGTTAAGCTGATAAAATTTTAAACTCTTTTTAAAAATCTAGTCCTTTGGATACAGAATCTTTAAATGGGATGCTAGTGCTGTAAAAATTAGTAAATATACAATTCAGAAACATGATACAAATTCCCTTAAATAACTAAAATGATTCAAGCCATAAAAATTCAAATGATTTTGAATTGATTTTCATTTTTTTCTGTTTTGAAAAGGAATCTTACTTTTTTAAAAGTAATGTTCAGAACTACAACTGATCTTTTCCTCTGAATCAAGTTTAATAGTTATCTACATAAACATTTATTTGGACCTTATCAGTGATCATGATACCAGTGCCACAATGTGCATAACATTTATTTACCATTTTAATTCCATATATTCAATTTAATGCCTCAGCAGATAGCAATTTCCTTTGCTGAAATGCCTTCAGACAAGTAATTTAAAACTTCACCATTAATTTTATGGCAATGTTGTGTAGATCAACTGAGTTTTAAGAAAAGGATGTACGGTGATAAACACTACAACAAATATTTTTTATGTAAAGTGAAACACATACATGTACAGCAAGCAAAAAGCTATATAATAGAATGGACCTGTAAAATAATGTAAACTGAAACCTGATCTAAAAATAATGTGATGACCTCTAGACTTGTACTTGTCACTTAACACATATTTATTATGTTAGTTACAAATTAATAATTAATGTATTGTCTTGTCATGATCTGTGACCTAAATCATAAGATGTACATGTACTGAATAAGAGTGAAACATGTAGGAGTCCCCGTGTCTGAGATTGATCAGCTTTGTTTTGTGTCTACCAGGATGGAAAAAAGATCAAAGACAAAATGGCCACAAGTTTGAAGGTAATAATAGTTTAAGGTCAACACAATCTGGGCTGTTTGTTGTTTGTGTTTATCCTTTGCCAACAGCTGGGAGCAAACCTTATAAATAATATTATGTTTTGACTGACATTGTTTCACACAAGAGAATTCAATTGTGAACAGTATTACTAAGTACAGTATTCTGCTAGTTGATAATAAATTTCCCAAATACTGACTACCTTTTGCAGTAATCTCATGCATGAATGACTGTGCCAACTACAATATTTGCATACATACATGTTCATATTGAAATCAGTCATGCATTAAAACACAAACCAACATCTGTGAAATGGCTTCACAGCTACGGTATTTCCTGTTTTTAAGAGATAATTTTAACTCAACCATCAATATGTAGTGGAACTTTTGTTGTGTTTTCAGTTCAATGATTCATGATATACCACTGATTGAGGCATGTTGAGTTACAAGTTTTTCTTTGAAAATTGATCAAAGCATTATGATGTGGTATAATGCATGAGCAACAAACGCAGAACTGGTTGAAAGCTTTGTAATCAGCCCAAGATGGATACAAGCAATCAGGAATGGCATATGATTGTCAATCCATTTCTTGATCCAGAAGCACAGTTTCTGGTCAGTTGTCTTTTAAACTTCTGAAGTAAATAACATGACTTGGCATATTAACCAATCATCCAAAGCTTCAACTAGTTGAAGTGGTGACAACTTGATCATCAGGATATTTTTATGTTAAATTGTGTAATTTTAAGTATGATAGTTTAAAGTATTTAAAAATTTTGTGACCAGGACAAATGTTGTGGTAAATTTTTATGGAAGTACAAGCTAGTCAGTTGATTTAAAGTGTGTTAAATTTGTTTTAATGTGAAGACATGAATTAATTTCATGATAAGTCAACTTAATTAGGGATCAGATGGTTTGTTTGTTATATCATGTGGGACCTTTTTGAAGATTTTACAAATTATTTTTATGATTACCTTATAAGAGAGTACTGTAGGTTGTGTTCTAGTTATTGTCATTTCAATTACTGTTATGAAGACTCCTTCAGCTAATAATGAAAATGTAAATAAATAAATATTTAAATGGAATTTTAACCCCCAGAGTGAACAACCAAATTTCAAATACATAATTATACTAATTTTTAAACAAATAACTAAACTACATGTAGGTCCTTACAACCAAGTACTTTTTAATCTTTCTTTTGTATGAAGAAAAACTTTTTGATAACTTTTGATTAGGCACACAGTGAATGTATATGTACATTAATTAATTACTAGCTGTACTATTTCTTTCACTCAATATGCATTTTGTATCTTTAAACTAGCTTTATTATTTGAATTTTTATTAGTATAACATTTTTTAATATCTGGTTGTGTAGTGCAGTAAATCTAAAATTACTGATGTTCAAGTTTATATATAATTATAAAGTATTGAAAAAAACTATGATAAAGTATATTATAAAAATATAGCTATTAATTTTGTTCACCTCAATAGGCAGTAAGAAAAAAAACCCTGGGAGATGTTTTGGATCAAGACCTATTAAGATTTTCTTTGAATTGGAAACCATAATTATATTTCAGTTAATTTCTTACATAAATGGTACTTGCTGTGTTCAAATCAGAGGTTTGGTACAAAAAATCATATTAATATTAAAAATGTTTCGTTGATCAACAAAAGTTGATATGGTATGCTTTTTGCCTTTGGGATAGGTTGAAAGTTGATGTTTTGAGCATTAGCCCTTCGTCAGTGTGAGAGCAAAACTTGTTGATCAACGAAACATTTTCAGTCTACTCGCCCACGCAGAAAAACAGTTTTTTTCAAAACTAGTTTCTCAGCATATTAATATTAGTTTGTTTGTCATCTGTTCTAGTGTATTTATTGTTTGATTCCCTGTCCTTACTTTTTGAAAAAAAACAACTCTTGCTTGCAAATTTTAATAAGAAATTTGTCTGTTAACTCCTTCCCTCTTTAGAAAAATAATGAAAACTGTGGGTCCAGTGTAAGTTTATCAAAACAATTCCCTCAAGATAATTATTTTACTGTTTGAATCTATTCTACAATAATTAAAAGCAAATTTCAAATAAAATGTAATTTGTCTTAAACCTGTGTGAAAAGTTATTGTTTTAATTTGGTCTCCACTAGTGATCACTTACAATTATCATGACAATGCTTTCTCCATAAATATATTTATTAAATGAAGGATGTGAATTTGACAGAAATACATTGAAGATTCCAAGAACAGGACCCAGACCAGTCAGTTTGGTGATATGGCCTTGGAAACCACTCAGTCAACTTTCATTCAGAGGCTTCTCAAGGAGTGTCAGCAAAAGGTACTGTACGATATGTTTTCTGGTGTTTTCTCTTCACCAAAATAGGTAAAATATATACATGTAAATTTAAGTTAAAAACTTTGAATATTTATGAATGAATGTTTCCAATCACTTCCAGCTGTTCAGACAGTAGATTTCTAAAGTTAGAACTGTGCCACGAGAGAACCCCTCTCAGAATTTCCAGATTCCGATGTGGTGTTGGTTGGGAACTGGCCAATTACTGATATTCATGGTTGTAGTATGTACTGTTTGAACGCAAGTTTATCATAATATTTTGGCTGCTTTAATGTGCCTTTTCTTTTGATAGACCAAGAGAATGCTGGTTCAGAAGATGGGACAAGAAGCAGTTGACCTGGGTCATGGAGATGCTAGTGTTTCTGGAGTGGAGGAGAACACCTTAATTGCCAGTTTGTGTGATCTACTAGAGAGAGTGTGGAGTCACGGTTTGCAGACAAAGGAGGTGAGAAGTTCTCCTAGGGAAGAGGGGAGGGGCAAGAAGTTCTACTAAGGGGAGAGTGTGATTTTCCAGATAGTAGCACTCAAATTGCTAGTTTATCTGATCTTCTAGAGAGAGTTTGGAGTCAGGTCTACAGACAGATCTAGAGGGGATGAGCAGTTTTACCAGGGGGAGAGGGAAGAGGTGAGGCATTCTACGAGGAGGGAGGAGTGGTGAGGCATTCTATGAGGAGGGGGGAGTGGTGAGATGTTCCAGGTAATTGCAAAGACACTTCTCACCTTCTCTGTCCTTAGACCATGACTCATCCAAAGGGAGGGTGGTGTGTTCCACCAAGAGAAAAGGGTGGTATGAGATGTTCCAGATGACAACTGATTGAGTTGGAAGTAATATTCTACAGACAAAGGGGGTGAGAAGTTCTGCCATGGGGAGAGGGGAGGGTAGTGGTATCTTTCAATTTCCATGTGTGGCATTAGTTTATAAGATATGATTTGATAAATTTAAATTGATTTTACAGTATAAATTGTAACATACTGCATGACTTTAATGATACAATCATGTAACTTTGAACTACTGTAAACATAACTCTCCTCATCAGTTGTAATATTCCAGTTAATATTAAATTAAGGTGTAGTTTTTGTTCACTTGGTTTGAGGATTAAAGTTTTGAGTTTTTGATAAATTTAAACAAACTATATAATTATTGTTCAATAAACCAATTTATTCCGTAAATTTTAAGATCCAACTTTGTCAGTGTTTAACAATCTGAAATCAGCCCATATACATGTATCACAACAGCAATCAACAGTTGCTTTTCTAAAATATTAACACAAGACAGTTAATCTGTTATGTTACATTGAGACATGCACCACCAAATCCTTACTGTGTTACTTCAAATCCTGTTACCATGGTTACACAACCTGTTCTGTTCCATCTTTACATTCATATAACCAAGCTGTTATAGTGACACAGTCCTGTCACCATGGTCAGACAATCTATTCTGTTCTATGTCTAGATACTTTAAACACAACCAAAACCTTACTGACACAGTCTGTTCTTTTTTACAGTGTATCTCTGCATTACATATAACCATTATAGTTATTCTGAAATAAATCTGTCACGGATCATGATCACACAATCTGTTCTGTGCCATCTGTACATTCACACAGTCAAACCTTTATTGTGACACAATATTAATCTGCCACAATTTTGACACAACCTGTTCTTTCTCAACTGTGTATTCACACAATCAAACCTATATTGTGACACAATCATGTCATCATGATCACACGACCAGTTCTATACCATCTCTACACTCTTACAAGGCCTAACAATAAACAACACTGTGCCTGTAATCCCACAAGCGAGTAGCAGCAACTGTCACATGGCTGTTCACTGCTTCCATTTTGTTCATCAGTCATAAATGTTCATTGTCACTCATTGTAAACAGTCCAAAATTTAAGGAACTGTTAGGCTTTTATAAAATGAGTATACTACTGCAAGTTATTGAGAGTTATGTGTTATTGTCTTGCAAGTTGAGATACATGCAGGGATTCATGGCCCCTTCTTCTCCTTAGTCTTTCTGTTGTATTTAACAGCTGCATCTGTTCTTTACACTCTGTCCAGTTCCAGCCCCCGTAGACACACAAAACTAACCATTACTCACACAATCCTTCCCATATGGTCACACAATATGTGTTCTATTCTGTCCCAATAGTCGCACTTCTCTCACAGAATCTGGTACTCCAGCAGACTTTACTCTCTCACCGGAGGAACAAATTTTTCCACTCAGGTCTGAATAAATCTTGCTGATACTTCCTTCAATATCAGTATATAACAGACTGTTCTCCAGGACAGTACTTACAACTTTGAATGATTATTGTATCAAATGTTGTTTAGATTTTGTGTAAATCTACTGCATCTATAGCTGTAAGTCGATACTTAACATTATGTTAAGATAATAAAAAAATAAATAAGTCAGATTAATTTCATTGGTCAATATTTTGCTGGAAGAAAAGTGAATTGAATATTAAGAACCACCTAAACAACTAATTTGATTTTCACACAGAAAGTTCTAGATACACGTAATTAAATGTATTTACATTAAAATATTAGACTTTCATATTAAAATTGAAAGATTAGTTGATGTTCCTTTAACGTATAAATGTTGCAAGTAAAGGGCAACTGTACATGTATAACTAATAAAAAATAGTGATAATGGTAATATTAATAAAAATAATAATAACTATTATTAATAATAATAATTATTAATAATTATTATTATTTTAATTATATGTATTACCATTATTAAAACTGATTTCAACCAGAAATAGTAGGTTATTCTAACAGTGATATGTCCATAAATTTTGATTTCTGAACAAACAAATGGAGCATAAATGTGACTGTCCATGCGAAAACCTGTATAAACGCACTTCGAACGCGAACGCGTTCGTTTCGAACGAGGGGCG
>JANRMR010067430.1:0-14046 GCA_025434825.1 Bergia sp. 'catenularis' | reverse complement strand
GTTGGGAGAAAATATATTTTTCATATTGGTTCCGTGGCTGCGCCACTCCGCCAATATATAATATATTTTCTCCCAACTAGCCGGCAATATAATGTGGAATCACCGGCTCAGAATCGCAATTAGTTTATTTTATCTTCAGTTTGAATCCAACCATCCCTTAATTCACAAACTTGGTGTCATTAGGACACTGAATTACCGGGCCGATACCATCACAAGTAACCCAGACGAAATCACGGTGGAGAAATCTCACATCCGAGGTGCCCTACAAGCCTGTGGGTACCCCCCTTGGACGTTCCGTAAGGCTGAGGCCACACAGACCACGGACACCGTCAATCCAACCAACACCGGTAGTTCCAGATGTAAGACAAGAATTACAATTCCTTATTTCGAAGGAGTCTCCGAAAAAAATCAAGAATGCCTTCAAGTCACATGGAATCTCAACACCTTTTAAGCCAGTGAACACTCTCAGGGAAAAACTAGTCAATGTGAAATATAAAACGTCAAAGGACAAGAGGTCCAAACTTGGTCTATGTGATCAAGTGCGCGCACCCAGGCTGCAAAGATTCGTATGTGGGTGAAACCAAACAGACCTTCACATAAAGAATAGCCCAACACATAAAGCCTAGTTCCAGTGGTAATGAGCAGCAGAACTCTCCAGTATATAACCTCCGCAAAGCCTCCGATCATATACAACCGTTGGATGTCACAATCCTAGACATGGAGGCCCGCTGGTTTGAACGCGGTGTCAAGGAGGCGGTGCGGGAGAGATTTGAGCAGCCCTCTTTAAACAGGAAGGGGGGGGGGGGGTTGAGGTTCCCTCTATCACACTCTTGGGACGTGTCGTTGTGTCACGTCCCAAGATGCATTTCGGAGAGTGATCATAACACCTGAAGGAGCCCAGCGTTACTGGGCGAAACGTTGTGTGCTGTACACAAAAAATATTCCAGTAGTAGATTTACTTTTTTCACTATATTATAGTGTATAGATAGGAACCCAAATAACTCAACTGACAGCCTCAATACTCAGTGAATCGTCACCGTATTCCCATTCCGAGAGACGATTCGCCGTAGTTTCTGAAATAATATTTGTATGTTAAGTGTATATTGGGAACAGAAACATGCGTGATTCAACCGGGAATCGAACCCAGGTCTCCCGATAACATGTTGGGCGCCTTAAACCAACTTGTTATCGGGAGACATCTATCTATCTATATAGAGAGAGATACAGTGACAGTTACAGATACAGATATGGATATGGATATAGTTATAATTCTAGATATATAGACACATTAACAAATAGATATATAAAAGGAAGTAACAAAGCCAATAAATCGAACAAGTTCTTCTCAGAATGTCCTTGAATGATAAAGAACCATCCCAGTTCCCCACATTTACTGATTTCTTGCTTGCATTCTCACCAATACCTGCTATCAAGTCTTCTTTTACACTATGATGGATTTCTTCCGCAATTGTTTTGAAGGCTATTTTTTGTTGTTTGAATCTTTTATCAAGTGCCCTTGCTTGTGTACTCTCGTTGCTGTTCCCTCTGTTGAATTCGTTTCTTAAATTTCTTGCTTTTTTCAACTCTGTAGTTGAGAGTGGTGCACGTCTTGGGTTCTTAGGAGTTAGAGCAGATGATCAAGAAAGTGGTTGTGTACAATCAGTTGGATTGAATTGTTGACCAAACTGAACACTTTCATGGTTTAAGCAACAGCGTTTCGTAGGATGTGTCTCCTGAGGCCTTTGATACATTCTGCATTGCTACCTACTTAACTTTGCTAGTAAGCAATAACAAAATTGTAATTGCTGCTGAATGTCGAATAAACAAACATTCCTCGAGTTTCCCATTTGTGAAGACAAAGGGTTGCTTTTCACCTGAAAAAAAATTATGATAATGATTACTTACTGAATCAGCATGAACTTTATTGCAAATTTATGTTTGTCCAAGAAAAGAACAAGCATTGTTAACAAAAAAATATATATATGACCAGCCATCACCTGAATTAATGACATGAAAATATGTATACTCCAACTTATTGTAATAATAATATGTATTTTCACTGGTGGCTAGCTACTAAATAATAATAATAATAATAATAATAACTTGGTTTAGTAAAAGTCTTTTCCGATGAAGACAAGGTAGATTTGTATAATAAGCGTGTAATCAAACAACGAAAAGTATTTCAGGTAAACACAACGTTCAAATTGGGGAGCATCTTAACGTTAAAATACTGTTTGGGAGCCTTCAAGTTCTTAAAAGTCACTTACGTGTCTGGCAAGATTATACACTTTTCCAAAACAGCCAGAAGCGCGTACAGTTGAGAAAAGAATAAAATACACGAAATAATTTTTGTTGTAATATAACTAATAGCCTAATGATCAAATTTGACAGATAAAAAATGAAACGGTCCCAAGAAGATCAGACTTGCAAACAACAACAAAGCAAAATCAAAGTGGCCGCTTACCTTGCTCATCCAAGAGTTTGTCAGTGCACTTATATCCGCTCTTGTCTACATGTTTTTTTGGGTCAAACTCTCGCAATACTTCTTACCATAAGAAACAGCCCTCTCCATTCAAGTTGTAAATCGTAAGATTCAAAGGCTATCCAAGATTATTTGTTGTCGTAGTGGGTAGCGTAGTTGGATCTTCGGCATTATGGTCGCAGTTGCTTCAGTTCTCGACGCGGCTTCAATCTAAAATCATCATCAATTGAACTTATTTCACAACTTCAAATCTCACAAGTATAAAGCCCGTGCACAATCTTAAGAAATCTCAAACCTTCTGCAAATATTTCTTTTCGCTTTGTCGATCTTGTTTGCTCTTCTAGAAACTCGAGTTCTATCCCAGGAGTGACGTTGCATAACAACAGCAAACATGAATATTAATGTTCCGCCGAATACGTAATGTAGTGCAAGTTGTGGCTTCGAGACAGTTGTCTATGTAGCGGCCAAAAAGGTCTGGGTGGCGATGGGAAGGAAGAAATAGTTAAAATTTTAAACTTCTACATGGTCAACAAAAAGATTAGCGTAACTTGCACCATTTTAGTTCCCATTGCCGCGCCGTTAATTTGCAGAAAAAGTTGTCCGAAAAATGAAAAGAAGTTAAGTGTGAGAACAAGAAGTAATGTTTTGGTTGAATGCTTTTTCAAAGTGTATTGATTGAAAAAGTTTTTAATTAGTGTCAGAAGCCCTTAATTTTTTGGAAATGTAGTATACAGTGAAAACCCGCCCATAGTGACAGCGATTCGTTGCTGCTGGGAAAGCTGAGTTGTTTAAAATATAGGAAGGGCCTGACTAGCGTCTAACGAAAAGAACTAGCATTTATCGAAAACTGAATTGTCATTTTTGTCCAAGGGCAAGGAAAGGCAGAAATGATGGGTCAGCCGGGATTGCTGGGTTTGTGAACTTTTAGTTTGAGATAAAAACGTAGATGTTTTAGGCGTGGTGACAAAAATATTGCGAGCTGTAGACGGCAGTGTTTCTTCCAAAATACGTTTGTGACAGTATCTCGTTTGTTTGAATGGTTGTCTGTCTGCTTTTCGGTCTCTCTGGGAACTGATACATGATTATGAAAAATGCAAGCAACATCATTAACCAAATTGCCACATAAACGTCGTACAGTTTTGTGATTTCAATTTTGCCAAGAGGAAATAAATGTGTTTTGTGTTTCCACATGTACGTTAGCATTATGATGAAATGTTCCGTCTTTTACGGCATCAAATTTACTCAGATTGGTTCGCGTTCATTATACACAGACAACGACCCGTTATTTCTGAGAACACCATCAACTTTCTGCGAGCTGATTATGAAGACACTGGTATTTACCAATGTATTGCAGAGAATACTGCGGGAATGGTTGTTACTTCAACAGAAGTACAGATAGTAGGTAAGTGACATCATATAAAGGTAGGTAGGATCTTTTGTTACAGATGGCGATTTGTTTTAGCTTTGGTAAAATCAGCACTCGTGATTTTGCTGCCATTTCTTTGCTTCCATTTTAATGAAATACTAGTACATTTTACCGAACAATGTTGTTCCCTAAAAATTAACAACAGCAAAAATAATGATTACAATAATAATAATAGTAGTAGTAGTTTGTTAAGAATAGCAATGGTTTATCAAGAAAATCCATAAGGGGGCTCTTGCAACATTAAACTTACACTCATTATGTTATAAAATCTAATAGAGATAATGTTACAACCAATAAGCAAATAGAAAAACAGCATAGATTAAAATACTGAGTTGATGATAAAACTATGATATACTATAATACTATAATAATAAAAAGGTTTTCATTTTCAGCACAAAAAGGTGATAGCTGCGTGTGTTTCTAATTCCTTTATATAACTGGTTGCTAAATCCCTGAAGGTTTTGGTCAAGGAATTTGCAAGTACAGCGTATTAGACAATCGAAGAGGGTAGTTATACGCCGGTTGTCTGTTTAGAGTTTTGGCTACTTGTCTGGGTATAAACCCTTGTCGATAGTTTAAGCACTTATATAGTTACCTTCTTTGAGTTATATTCATCCGGTTTAATTTCCGTAAATCTTATTGCTTCTTCTAATAAAATGTCTTTTTAGTTTAACTACTCCCCTTTTTATTATATAGATGTATTTTGAAAGAAACGCTCCTAAAATGATTCGACCTAAAATTATTGATAGTTTATTTTATTGTCAGGTGCACGGAACTAACAATTTCTCCTGTTTTCTTTGAACAACAGACGGTTCGCCTCCTACCATAACAGACTTCCCGGTTGACGATATAATAGATTTTGCGTTTGATTTAAGCATTAAATGTAAAGCAGCTCAAAATGACGTTGAATTCACCTGGAAACAGTTTAAACTTGATAACAGAACTGCTCTTGTGGGGGAGTACGTCACCCCCTCCGCTTCCGTAGGAGGCATACTCGTAAGAGCAGATGGAACTTTTGATATGATTATGAATGTTAATTGGTATTGGAATTCGTTTGCTGGCGACATGTACAACGGCTATTACCAGTGTTTTGCCAGGAACTCATATGGATCAGCGTTTAGTAGAAAGTTGAAATATACAGTTGCACGTAAGTGTTGCTCATTTAATGTTAGCGTGTTCGTGTTGCTTGGGAAATATAATTTTTTTCTCAATCTCACCATAGAATAAAGGCAAGTGTTTGGTTGCCCTATATTCTTTCTCCATGATGTCACAGCTGCTTCTAAATATGATTAAAAGCAAGTCACGTGGTAAACAATTTTTGAAAATTTTAAGAGCGCTGTGGTGCTCAATCTAGCAAATACGGTATGTTAAATTAAGCATCAAACTGCAACATCTAAGTTTGTATCAGAAAGTTGAGTCAGGAAACTGGGGCAGAATTAAAGTCAAAACCTAATTGACAACGGAAAGATTGATATTTAAATAAGAACGCATAATATAAGAACTTTTCAGCCTTCATGAATACGTTAAAAAATCATTAAAAAAATACTTTACGCAGACGTCATTGCGACATCATAACAAATTAGTGCACCAAAACGCGCAAAATAAATCGAGTTTGTACCAAGTAAGTCAGATTGTTCGCGAGGCAGTCGAAGCTTTAGATTCAATGAAGCAAGGCAGAGAAAGATAAAACACCGGAGGCGAAACCACTGAGTTGTAATAGCTCCACGCATGGAGCTTTCACAAACTTCTTTAAGAACCTTTAAATTGGTTTTTTAACCAAAACACCGGAGGCGAAATCACTGAGTCATTACGACATGCCCTCGGGGGGCTTTCATCAGTTTAGAGAAAGGAAGAGCTGTAGCACAGCTCGAGGTTAAGAAATAATTTTGATTTAGAAAATTATGCTCACATAGCATATACGGTACATCACATTCAGCTTCCGTCATACTGGTAACACGGATCCACAGTAATTGGCGCAAGCTGTTGTGGTGACCCTGCCAATTAGGTTTTTTTCTTCTATGTAATGTTGGCGAAGCTTAATAAATAAATAAACAAATAAAAAGTAACGGTAGCGGCGGAGTTCGGTGTGCTTAAGTTGGATTGATATTTCAATTTAGCAAACATATGGTGTATGCTCAGAAACATGGGAACTATGAATAACTACGTCAACAAGTTGCTTGCTGAAGTGCGAACACCTGAGACTCTCAAGGAGGTTGTTCAGAACAGCCTTGATAAGCCCATCCCTGAGGAGGTAAGAAGGCTTTTGTTTAACCCTTTACGGCCAGGAAAATATCAACCTTTTCCTCCTCCTCGTAATTTGGACTTGGTAATCCGCAACTTGCGCACATACATAGTTGCGTTAGTCGCACGTTCTTGTTCGTTTGATAGCTCTCATTCCGAGTACGCACGAAGTCTGTTTCTTTTCTCTCACGCAGTACAACGTCATCCTCTATATACTAATTCTGAAAAGTATTCTTTGATGAACTCGCGGTTCACTCGCTGGTCCCTCATATCGAATTCCGGGTTATTAATTACATGTAACAAGGGAGTTCCTTTCTGTCGTTCCAGGAGGTAATAGAGAAACCACCAACCGCACAGCACGCTCGAGTGCTCCTGAATCTCGTTTTCGCTATAGATGATAGACGGTTCGAGGTAAGCAGCGATCTCCTTCGGCATCACCAACCCAAACGAGTCAAAGTATTCGGCGGGGGCCTTGCCGGTGTAACTGTAACAGACCCAGTGCGTCCCAGGGCCACTTGCTGTGTCCAAATTCACGATACTATACTCTCTGCGTCGCCGCTTGTGAGGCTGGTTATCCCTGCTGAACACACCCGATTTTTTTTATTCGAAGTTCGTCCACCAGCTGAAGCAGGTCAAAGTTGGTTAGAGGAGTGCTCCAAGGATTGGGACCCCGTTGAAGGGGCTGTTCTTTCCAAGGAGCAACCCCCGTCCCTTTTTTTCGATTTCTTCCGCCCCTTTGGGCCATAGGTTGAATGTGTACGTTTTTATGCTCGCAAGACCAGAGGGGTTAACGTGCAGGCCACGCCCGTGAACGTTGCCGCCCGTGAGCGCCTTGAGGGCCAGGGGGATGCTGATGCTGGTGAGCAAGGTCCCAAGGAACTCACCTTGTTGTTTCTTTGTTAGCTGAACATGAATGGTACGCCAGAACCCGACTGGAGCGCTCCGAGGATCTACTTCTTTTGTTTTTTTCGTAAGGAGGTGCTTATATTGGATTAACTTGTCCACCTTGTCTTGATGTACTGAGAAGAGCCCTGACCCTTCCTATGGAAGTACCTTATTAACCCCCAAGTTGGTCAAACATGAAAGAGCGCCTTTGGCGGCCACCTTTTCCAGCCACGGAAAGGCCGCAGCGCTCAATCGCGTCAGGATAGGCAACAGTGTTCCGAGGAAACCACCTTGTTGCTTGCGGATCTGAGTCTGACTGATTTCGATCTGGGCGCCTGTGCCCGATCGCTTAGCTTTCTCAAGCAGCTTCACCTGCTGCTGGGTCAGAAACATTTTATCAGGTCTACTGAGCTGAGCATGGCCAAGTCGAGGAGTTACAGGGGCCGTCACGTTGACGTTATACTCAATGTCTCCGTGTCCTAGGGAGCTAATAATATCATGACCTTATCAAAAGTTTAACACTTGATTGAACCAGCTCAACTTCTATTCGTGCAGGACCAACGCGTAAATGCTATAGTCGGCATTGGTCCTTCGGCTTTCAAATCCTGCTTTTGATGGTGGTGGCCGAAGTACAGGAAAGGAAATAGGGACTGTGTAGCTGTACTTGAGCACGTCACGGAATACCCTTGGCATGTCATTTGGGGGAAAATATTCTAGCTCAGGATACTGCTCGCCATTACCAATCTGAAGATGGCAGCTGGAGAGGGTCCTTGCGTTTGCTACGGAAAAGTTTTTGTACAAAAAAGGATTGGCCGTTTGGCTGTTCTAGGAGGCGTCATTTGCAATCCACACAAACACATGTCGAGGTCTGTTTATTCCAGTCGTTATCCTGAATGTTCCAGATTGTTGGCGAGAGGAGTATAATTGCTCAATCATCTCCCTGAGGTACGTCCACTTGTGTGGCTTCAGGTACTTGCTCGTGTACGAACCCGTGCCGGCCGCGTTGAAGACGGTCCGGGGAAAACACAACTGGAACTTAGTGATGACCACTCGACAGTCGGCTCCAGCCTGCCAGGTCAGGTTGGCGTTGCTCTCAAGTGGCACGTTTTACTCTACCTTCATGTTGGGGAGCAGTTCATCCTCTAACGATTCAAAGACCACACTTGATTTGGAGCCAAGCTCTGTTGTGCGAGCCATACCACACATTTTCCCATTCAACTTTTTCTTTTTTTCCTTTCTCCGTTTTATTAGTGTGGTTAAAGCTGTATAAATAAATAAAAATAAATAAAAGAACGCGTACCGGTTCAGGGGTATTTCGATGCTCACCGTGGCTGAAGCACCCAACAAAATCTTCCGCACGGAAAAGCCCTTGTTGTAATTAGCTCGCGATGGCCTTCCATCAGCGAGCCGACGTGTGTCGAGGTAGAAAAACTTGTTTGTGGCGGTGGTTTTCGCGTACGCCTGACTATACTCGAGCAGGTTCTTCACGTAGACTGCATGGTTGGCGGGTTGACAGTCGTACAGTTGTAAACCGTTCCCCTTGACCGTCAGCTCCCGAATAAGACTGTACGAGTCGTTCAATATGCTGTTGTGGTCGGTTACGTCTATGGCCCCGCCGTCAGCCAGCAGCTCTACTTTGAAGTCCACAACAAAGCGATCGTTGTACTAGTCAAATGGGACTACCTCCCGCTGTTATTGGCGACAAGCCAATAGCCTGTCCTTGCCTGAGAAGCATCGTTGATTACGGTTGTGACAAGCAGCGTTTCTAAATCGAACATCACGTCTTCGTACCTCTCGACATACTTCGGACTCCTGTATGATTCCATGATATTATATATATTACACAAAAGCCTGAACATTAGTCCAGCCCTTTTCTTATTCAAAGTGATGGTCTCTGTGAGCTCACGCCATATAAACTGCCTTGTCCCCAGGCGTTTAAAAAGCGGTTGTGAAGCACGGCCAGTAAGCGCGCGGGGTTTGATGGGAACAGAAACCCATAGCGCGCCTCCCAGAAACCACATGCGCCGGACACTGCCCTTCCGCGCGCTCTGGCAGCTAACCAGACGCCTGGGGACAAGGCAGCCATATAAAGTTGCCCTCCCATCTGCTTGCTTTTTCGTCGTAGTATCGTAACATCCACTGGCTATGAAAGGCGTCCTTTTTTTGTTCAAGGATAATTGTTTTCCAGGCAAATCAGTGTCGGAAAGCTTAGCTGGATGAAATTTGCTCCAGCCCCATTATATATGTCGCTGAATCTCTAGCACTCACCCTTTCTTTCGTGAAAGGGTTCACTGACCAAGTTGTCTATCGGGTACCTGGCAACGTCTGTGAAACTTGTCTTTACCATGATCCGTCCGCGTCGATCGCCTTCTTCAAAAGATATGTATCAAGGGACGTGTATCATGTCCTCAAAACGCTGGTTTTCTATCACCACGGGATTCACTCTCTCACGCTGTGATAGTGTCAGATAACCGTAAATAAATAAAGTTATCTCATTGGATGATCCATGCCTTTGGCTAAATCCTATTCGGTTTGACTGTTTTGTTGACACAACTTCAAAGTGTGTATCAACATGGCAAATGTTCAAGAACTTCGACTCTTTTTCCGTATTTTGAGGATTCATCCTGATATTCTCAAACCGCGGATCCTCAGTGTCTCAATAACTCATCATTGCCAGGGGCGCAAATAGCTTCTATCTTCAGAGCGTAATAACCCATCCCCCAGGGCACCCAAATCCACTATAATGTCACCGCTTTCTCGGGATAATTCGCAAACGATATGGGCTTTCTTTTAGTGGTACTTTCTCGTGAAATCTTTTTTCGTGTAGTTTGTCTCAAAGACCATAAAGGCCCGTGCAAACGAACGCAATATGTTGGCACAACATTGCCCAACATTGTTGGGCACAATGTGTTGCGTTCGTTTGTACACCATGTTGGGCTATGTTGCATGATGTTGGCTCATGTTGCGCCAAGTTTGAAACCAGTCAAACTTTTTGCCCAACATATGCCAACATTTCTTTTGTTCTCGTGATCGATGTTCAAAGCATGTCACAACATGTTGCGTTCGTTTGCACGGTCACACAACATTGTTGGGCTCACTGTTAATAATTAATGCGATGGTAACCATGGAGACTTGTTCTTGTTTATGTGTCTGGGAATCGTTTCAAACAAGATGGCAGAAAGTGAAGAGGTCGAAACACAGTCTCTTGATAAAACGCCCACAAACGGAAAACGGAAGGCAGTTTCCACCTCAGAAAAAGAGAAATGCAAGACGAGGAAGTGATCTGAGGAAGAAATCGATGAACTGATCGATATGCTAGAAGAGAGGGTTTGGTTGTGGGATGTTTTCTGTAAGGAATACCACAACCGAAACAAGAAGGAAAAGGCTTTCGAAGAAATGGAACAGCAATTGCAAATAAACACCAATGACATCAAGACTAAGATTGCAGGCTTATGAGCTCAACTCGAAGGGAACTGGCAAAGACGAAGGCAAATAAATTGGGCTGAGCACTTATTGACTTGGCGGAACGACAACAACAATAACTGTACGGTTTTCGCAAAGAGTTTTGGGTAAATATCGATCCCAGACTCCTCTGCAGAATCACTGTATACGCAACCTTGCCTAACATGTTGTGATCGTTTGAGCATCCTCAGCCAACATAAGCCAACATCACCCAATAATGTTGTGCCAACATGTTGCGTTCGTTTGCACGGGCCTTAAAGCCCGTGACACTAAAAGCCGAGGGCTCCAAGTTGTCAACAACGTTGAAGGTGGAAAGGAAATGTTGCTCAAGTTGAAATACTCAGAAAACATCTGAGTCGCTGACGGGAATTGAACCCATGACCCTCTGATTACCCGTCAGATGCTCTACTCACTGAGCTACAGAGACTCACATGGGGAGCTGAGTCAAATTTTGGGACCTTGAAGATCGTATATCCTCGCTGGACATACGTCTCGCATCTGCTCGCTCGATATGTCCGATAGTCATATTAGTATATGTTTCTATTCTTGAAATGATGATCAGGAAGAGGATGCAACTTGGTTCTTGAAGTGGAAAGGAAATGTTACTCAAGTTGAAATACTCAGAAAAAACCTGAGTCACTTCCTGAGCGAGTCGAACAGGCCTTCTCCAATGAATGTGCCGGAAAACAAATTTCCCGAAACAGGGTTGAAACGTTTCATGTATTCGTTGTGGCGCGGCATCTCCCTATATTAAGAGGTCGGGTATTTTTTCGCTGCGGAGGAGCAAGGTCATGTGCCAGTCCACAACATTCAGATTAACTGGCCTTTTAAACGTATCGACAATATAAAAGGTCATTTGTTTAATTTCGTTCGTCGCCAACTGGGAAAACTTTGGCCGCTTTGGTTCGACCGAAAATGGAAAAGAGCGCAGTTGGGATTACTGCAAGTGTGTTGATTGAAATTCCATCGGCCAGGGAGTCCATGATGGCGTTCGTTCTGATGTGGAGAGCATCTATAGAGTAAGTAATGTTTGACAGTTTATCCCCATACTCTGTTTTTGTAACACGTTTAGGCTCAAAGCCGATAAGCTCGCAGAATTTCGACCCACTGAGGTCTAGTTGGAAACTACTGTTAAGCTCCATAACCACTTGTAGCTCGTCAACACGAAAAATACTTTGAACATATTTGGATCGTGTTCATTTCGTTCCATGACCTGGTGCAGGTAATCGTTAAGGTCATCGTAGGGCTAAGAGCCGCTTAGGAACGTTACCCCAACCCACGTCTTCCGTCCATCAGGGCTGTACTTGATAGTATCGTTTTTGTAGGTCGGTGAAACGTTGTGCCAGGAATAAGTCATGCTCATCCCGTCGAGTGCAATCGAGTGCTTTATCTCCCGCAGGAGGGTTAAAGTGGGGTGAACTTGATCGTGAAGTGGTCGGGGCTGGATACCTCAACTTTTTCTAGGTTCACGCTGAAACGAATATTGCATGGCGCGTATATTTTAAATTACATAATTCTGCAGGAAGTCCGAGAGTTGAGAGTTTTTTATCGTCCCGAAATCGCGTAGCTCGTGCTCAATTGCGTAGATCTCGCGCAACACTGACCAGGAGTTATATCCCGCTGGAATTGACCCACCAAGGAGCTCCAGTCGTGAGAGGAGATCTTCCGGGCTATTGCAATAATACAGAGCGCCACCCCGTTTGCGTCTAATCCCCTTCCCCTTCTGCGTGCGTATGGTTGACCTCACCCTCTTAATGGCAACCATTCTTTCTATATATTTTCTCACCAGGCTCATATTTTCTCGACCTCTTCTCTCAATTCTTCGAGCTTGTCGATGACGAGCTCGGAGGCTTTCTTCTGCTTCTCGAACTCGTCCTGCCTCTCATGCCATTCCTTCTTTAATGTTCTGTGGACGAGGTCAACCATGCACCCCTCCTCAACCTTGAACGCTTCTGGGTCCATGCTTATATTCTTAGCAAAGTAAAAATTAGCTCAGCTGATTTTTTTTTCTGCTTAGCTGATTTTATTCCTGCTTAGCCGACTCTTATCTCTATTTTCTATTTTGAGATGGAGATCCCAAACTATGATGGCGGGATAGACACCATTTCAAATTACAAACAATTTCACCCGTTCATGCTGAAGGACAACTTTCGCATGCTTATCCTGGCGCCTCCCGGAGTGGCAAAAACAAACCTACTGACCCACATACTCCAGAAGCCCCTCGTGTAATTACGACAAGCTGTACTTGTATGCCAAGAACCTGGAGTAAGAAAAATACCAGGATCTTATGCGAGTGTCTGACGTGCTCTCCGCGAGGGTAGGTTATGATGTTCTTGTGTGTGAAAATGATAGCGACCACATCCTCCCGATTAGCGAGCTCAACAGAGAGAGCCAAAAGGTTGTCATATTCGACGATTTCCTCTGTAAAAAGAACCAGAAGCCACTCCTTGAATATTTCGTCAACAGCAGGCACAAAAACGGCTTCGTGATTTACCTCTCGCAGAGTTTTTATGACACGCCAAAGATCGTCAGCCTCAACTGCTCTCACTATTGTGTGTTCGCTTTCCGAAGTGTAAGATAACAGTGCGCCATCGCGGCGGAACTCAAAATACAGCCCAAGAAATATTTGTCCGCGACAAAAAAAACCTTATAGTTTCTTATATATAGACCAACCAAACAAGACAGTGAAGAGAAATTTTTGTTAGCCTATTTAATAGGACATTATGGGGGAGAAAACGTATCCCTCGATTCCTCACGATGGGTCCGCCACCCACGGTGGGAACAACTTCAGATTGCAAAAAATCTGCAAAGTTGAAGCCCAGCTGAAAAACAGCGCACAGCACTACGAAGCTATGCGGAAAAATATGCCTGTGGTCTTGCGCTCCTCCACGCGATAGCGGTGACCACTATGAGCTTGTCTGTGTTTCTTTCCGCAGGAAGTTTAGCAACCGCATTTAGCTTTCCCGCCTTGGTATCGTGATTGATGCTCCATTAGGAGTGGTAGGGGGTTATGCGGACTGATCTCAACTAGCTCAACCGCAGCGAGCAAGCGGCTTAAGGCTAAACCAGAAAAACATTCAAAGAACGTTGCCTTGGCGACCACGAAATTGCGTATTGTACAAGAGTTAATTTCCAAGGCTCTACGTGATAAACAATTTAGTGACTCCGAATTCCAACTGATTAGTGATGAGGTTGGTAAGTTCGAGACACTCCACAGTCTTCATAATACATTACAAATCAATTAAATGTTAAAGTAAAACAGAATTATGGTGGTTGGACACCTGAAATAACTATAAAGAAGCTAATCTAGTCAGATGCCCATTCCATTTTAAGTAAATAATTTTCTATCAGGAAAGTGGATCAAAGAAAAAAATCCCGAGTATTATAAATAGAAAAACAAAACAAAAAACCCAAAACAAACAAACAAAGAAACAAAAAAGCTACGTAAGGAAAAAAAGAGAGATAAGGTAAACAAAAATTTAAGGCGACCTCAAATATTATTAGTTATGTATTTATCAAGAAAACGTTCTTTGAGTTCCCGTTTAAAGCA
>JANRMR010067319.1:1593-14048 GCA_025434825.1 Bergia sp. 'catenularis' | reverse complement strand
ATCTCCAGGTTTTTGCTTCTGAGAGGTTGAGGGGTCTGCATGTCTCAAGATTTCCTGAGAGTTTGACTTAATGTATGTCGTTTTTGCACTAGACCCTTCAAATTTTGAAAGAGAAGACAGCTGATGATTTAGAGAATTTTGTAAGCTTTCCAGTGATAATATATAGGTTTATGGGGTTCCAGTGTATATAAACAACAGACATATGTACATGTAGTAGTTCAAATTTTTCTCTGGTATGATTTTTTTAAACCTGCAGCAGATGCAAATTTTAAACTGGTTCAAAAATTTTAAACCAGCAGATGCAAATTTTAAACTACATGTAGTGCAATTTTTTAAGTGGTGTCTAAAAAAAAGTCTAGTATTGGGTTGGGGTTAGGGTTAGGGTTAGGAACAAATTAATTATACGGACAAATATTGGGATGAACCCTAGCTGAAGTGCTGATGGTCAAGTCCTAAAGATCGGTGGTTCAGACCTAGGTACGAGTAAGCATATTTATTGCAAAAAAAAATAATAAAATAGTGTTTTGTAAATATGGAGGGTAGGTGGTGATTAGACAATAGGGTACATGTAGTCAGGGGGTGTAGGAGAAGAGTCGGGAGGGGAGGCTGGATAATGAGAGGGAAGAGAGGGAGAAATTCCCCCCTCCCCCCCCAAAAAGCCGATCTCCTATTTCGGCTATGAATAAAAATAAAAGTTTTTAGAATCTTGTACCAGTTTTTAAAAAAATTGTGCTGGTTTAAAATGTTCATACTGGTTTAAAAATTTTTGACCGGTACAAAAAAAACTGAACCATTGGTGAAATTTGAACTGCAACATAATTATACACTTTAAGTCTATTAACTGTTGGAAGCTTGAAAACACCACTCAAAGTTACGTACTGTAGCCTTAAGTGTTATGTTGCTTTATTTGTTGTTACTTTTTATTGAGTAGTTTATTAAATGAGATGAACAAAGACTGTAAACTGAAAATTTGTTACAGACCAACAGTTGCTGGAATTCATGGCAATGAGGTTACAGGTTGTTACTCTTTGGCCCTGTCAGGTGGCTATGAGGATGACCTGGACTACGGAGAGTGCTTCACTTACACTGGGGAAGGTCTGTGATCCTCATCCCAGGGCTGTATATATAAGAAGGCATTTTAACATGGGGAGGCCCATTTTTTAAAGGGGGGAGAGTTTTAAAAAAAATAGAGGGCCTGAGCCTAATTATTTTGTTCCATATGTGCCAAAATGGGGCCCAGAATCCACATGGCCCCTATTCCTATGGCTCTGTATTCCCTCTTTAAGCCCCCCTGTTAGGAAAGAAAATGAATTATTTCCAGTGGTTTGGAAATGGGATTTTTGGCTTGTAATTTATATACTCATACTTATATCTTATATTACCTAGTATTATTAAAAACTTATTTGAAATGGTCCATACTAGTACTGCATATCCCTCACAAACCTCATCATAACATTTCATTGTTCAACATGTACTTACATGTTTCTAGCACACTATTCTATCAGTTTCACAAACCTATAATTCCTTTTTTCTAAGTGTGCAATAAGCACAAGACAGTAAAACATATTTTTGAAAATTCTCTTTCTTTTTTACAGTTGTTATTAATTATTTTTCAACAATTCCTTGCAGGAGGTAGGGATTTGAAAGGAACGAAGTCCAATCCAAAGGTTTGTATCCAGGGCTGAGTTGATAGATACATGTATATTGATCATTTGAAGCAGCTGTAAATGAGATAGGAATTAAGTGCTGCAATAATGTAATTAATATTTTTCAAATTTATTTTAGAACTTGAGAACAGCTCCACAATCAAAGGACCAATCATTAACAAGAGGTATCAGTATCGTCAACGATTTGCCACATTATATCATTAGCTGAAAATATTACATGTATTAAACCATTAGTGGTTGATGTGCTGTGGAATGTGAGGTTTTCCTTGCACATAATTAACCTAAAAGCAGGTTCAGTGGAGGGTGGTTTTCCTTCAGTCACCTTAATTCACCTTAAATTGCCTTAAATCGCACAAAGTCGAACAAAGTCGCCTTAAGTCGCACAAAGTCACCTTGAGTTGAACAAAGTTGCACAGATTTGGGGGATGATTTTTCATTAAGTCGCCTTAAGTTGCCTTAAATCGCCTTAAGTTATGGTGACTTTGGGTCTCGGAGTAGACCTAACCAAAGAAAATTGCCAAAAATTTCCTGGCCTTGAAGAAGCTATTTGACTACCAAGGTCACACTCACAGCGAGCAAATTCGGCAAATTGAACTTCAACAGTTTTGTAAAGTGTACATCAAGAAAGTAATCTTTTATAATAATAATAATAATAATGATGATAATGGCGTTAGTCAGACGGCATTTCCACAGAGTGGCTCTTCATCCATCTGGGGGACCAACGGCTTAACGTCCCTGCCCAAGGAAGGTAGAGCAAAAGAAGGTCACCGAAATATCCACGCAACCCGTGGCCAAGCTGGGAGTCGAACCCGGGACCTTCATGTTAGCAGTCTGAGATCTTATCAACTGAGCTACATGTAACACCACACACACAAGGGATAGAAGATGGATGGAAAAACTTTATTTGAGCAGGGTAGCCCACTCAGATACAAGGCTGATATTCAGAAGGGCCCTCAATATTCTAAAAATTTACAATATTTGGTTACCATTATGATTGGTATTATAATTTGTTATACTGTATATGGAGACTAAACATACATATGTGCATCGGAGGAAATTTGGTTATTAAATTTAATTTTAAAAAAAGTGTCAGTGTAAAATTGCTTGATCGAGGGACAAAGCTTAAAGTCATTATGACTCTAACCTTTGTCCCTCAAGCAATTTTGCTGTATTCAAACCACTTGGAGCTGGAGTCCTTCCCCAGGCTAGATATAATTAACAAGCTAAAAATGTTACACACGGTAATTATAGAGTTTGTATTAAGAAGGCTCAAATAAGTGGGAATCATAATTTAAGTTTGCAAAGTTCTGAAAATGTCGTAAATTATTATCGAAGCTTTAATGCAATAATTATTGCTTAATTGCCTTGCAGGAAACCTAGCTTTGTCCAAGAATGTTGAGAATGGCCGTCCAGTAAGAGTTATTAGAGGGTACAAGCTGCGCAGCTCCTTTGCACCTGATGAAGGCTACAGATATGATGGTAACGACCAAAACAATCCACTAGTTCAAGCGAGGCAGTTTGGGAAGCATGAAAATCTTTATTTTAATATTGTAATTTGCTTCTACTTACAATCATATATATATCTTAATACAAATAATAAGTGTTACATACATGCAGTTCCACAACTTTTTCTCTTACTACTACACTATGAAAAACTGTAAAGGTTGTCACAAAACAGAACAAAATTCCCAGGGAGGGAGGGAAGGAAAAAGACTTTTGCTATAGTTCTGTTAAGTTGCTGCCCAGCTGCATTGTGCTTGTAATACTGTGTGCCAGAATGGAGAAGGCAATGCAAGTTGAAGCTGCATTACATGCATACTGTATATCCCATGTTGGAACGTGCTATCTGTATATAGGGGATAGAGCCCATCCTAGTGTGTAGGAGGTACAACGATCCAACCTCCAACAGGCGTTGTTCAGATATATACCACTCTAAGTTTTTTGGATGGTCTGTTTTATAATTGGTGGTTAATCTGGATTGTAGCTATTTGTTCTGTTATGGATTATCTTGCTTTTTGTTATGGGCTGGAACATTAAAACTATAAAATGGTTTGAAATCCATCAAATTTCCTGCGGACTTGAACTATCTGACCCACTGGAGTGCAACCTGGAGTGCAACCTAGGCGTACCACAAGAAAGCATCCTGGGTCTACTCTTGTTTATAGTTTATATTAACGACCTGCCTAATGCTGTTGGGCTCTCACAAGTCTCCTTATACGCGGATGATACAGTGTGTACTATTTCGCATCAAGTGCCAGTGACCTGGAAGTAAAATTGAACACTGATCGACAAAAGATAGGTGACTGGTTCCTTAGCAACAAATTAACGCTTAATATCGCCAAGACAAAAGCGATGTTAATTGGGGGTAGTGGAAACTTTGTAAGGTTAATCCCATTTCAGTCCAAGTATACAGTAGTAATGTGGAAACGGTTGAAGAATTTAAATATCTCGGTGTGACTTTCTCATCCAGCATGACCTGGTCAGATCACATTGAACAACTTTCAACTAAGATCAACAAGCGTCTCGGCCTTTTAAAGAGGATAAAACGTTTCTTACCCCAGTTTTCCAGAGTTCGCTATTTGAACAGCTTGGTTTTGCCATTGTTTGATTATGGAGAAATAATATGGGGTGACAAGAACAATGCCACGTTAATGCAAAGTTTGCAAATGTTGCAAAACAAAGCTGCTAAGATTATTCTTGACCGTCCAGTTCACTCATCTGCTATCGATGCCCTCCAGAAACTTAATTGGATTAACCTAAGTCAACGAGGACTGTTCCATAGATGCCTCTACGTTTTTAAATGTAAAAACGGTTTGGTAAAATCTCACCTACGATTAGTCTCGTTACACGATGTGCACCGTCACAACACCAGAAATGCACAGGACTTCCGTCTGCCTGCCGTCAAGACCAACTGGGGCAAAGAACGGTTACGTTATCAAATTGTTAGGGACTGGAACTCTCTGCCACTTACTAGATATAAGAAACAGCACAACTATCGCTACTTTTAAGTCATCTTTTTCCACCATTATTGTATTTTTTGTCTACTGTAATTATGTTTTTAGGACCCCTTTGAAAATCATGTTAATGAAAGGGCTTCCTAATGAAACATTAGTTAATAAAAACTGGTAGAAGTACTTCGTCAAAGGTATTTGTGGTGGATTTACATTTTTCTTTTTCTAGCTGGTAATTTACATAAAAACTTATTTTCTGAAAAAGAGAAAACCCATTTATTCAATCATGAAAGACTTGGAGCCACTATAATAATAATAATAATAATAATAATAATATTGTCATTATTCGCCTGATAAAAACCATATCAACCGTTACAATAATATATTAAAAAAAGTAGAATACACTATAATAAATAATTACATAACATAATAATAGTGATGCTTATAATATATAAACGTAAGAATAGAAATTCAAATATTATACTACTAGGCCGTGTTTAAAAACTAATCGATTGAAAAAACTGTTCTTAAAACGTTCTGTGTTTACTTTTGGCATGTTTGAGCTTATCGGCCTAAGGCGCTTGGACGATTCTTTAGCTTGTGGCAGCAATTCATATAACGGGCTGTCAACATTGTTTGCCTTGGTGAACAATTTTCGGTCGAGTGTTTCTAGCAGGTCATAAATATTTAATGCTTCTGAGATGTAGCGCCTCCTATGACACCTTGTAAGGAAACACTGAACTGTATTCAGGTCTGATATACTTGCATTGCTCCATAAACAAGAAGTTCCACTGTCGAAAGGGCTATACCCCTCTTCATTTCTTGTTTTGAAACTTAAAATGTAGAATTTAAGTTTTGCGACCATGACAAACTTTGTATGTATAAAGTTCTTCCCTACTAAAATGTAAATATTTCGAGACAGGAGTTCAAAAATGTTAGAAATTAGTATAACGTAGTAGTTGAGTGATGATTGCTTGTCATGATTTGTAACATCGGACAATTTTGATTTGAAGTTTGTGCTTTAAGCAGTTTTAAAGTAAGAAGTAATTAATGAGGAGGAGAATCAGAGATGTTCACTCCAGGCTGAGTGTTTACTAAATGTGTGAATGGCCTGACCAACTCTGTTTACAGTGGAACTTCCTGTTTAAGATTGATTTCAGAAGCGAGAAGTTTAAAAGAGAAGCAATACTGGCGACTTTCAAAATAATATAGGGACAGGCATTAATATTTCCTTCGGTCTATTCTGTTACAGTAATTCCCATCAATGGTTGGTACATCAGTTTACATCTCTGTTGTTTCACTTCAATGTCCTTCACAGGTTTGTACACGGTGGAGCGATTCTGGCAGACAATCGGTCTCAGTGGGTTTATGGTTTACAAGTTTGCTCTGAGGCGATGTTCTGACCAGGCACCACCTCCTTGGGAACAGGATGAGGAGAGTGAGGTAGGCGTATTGAGCTGATTATCCAGCTCTAATCCGTCGAATGAGGGGGAAGGAATGATGGCTTAAAGATTTTAGTCAAATGTTTTAATGTGATTGCAAAGTTGCTTTTATGTAACTAAGAAGTCCATAACAAGTCTTATGCAAGGAGATGGGAAATAGGAGGTGATGGAGGAACCAAGGGGGTGAATGAGTAGCTAAGAGGGTGAACGAGAAACTAAGGGGGTGCATGTAAATGAAGAAACCTTATTGGTGTAAGAGGGTGTAGGAGGATCCAAGAGGGTGAAAGAGAAGCCAGAGGGAAAAAGGAGGGGCAGAGGGAATGAAGGAGCCAAGGTGTAATGGAGGATACAAGGGGGTAAAGGATTAGGGTAAATTAGGTTGATTGGGTGAATGACGAGCTGTGGGGGGTGAATGAGAAAATGAAATTGCTTAAGAGGAGCCAAGGGTTGTAGGAGGATCCATGGGTTTAAACGAGGAACGAAATGGGTAAATGAGGAAACCAAGTGGGTTAAGAAGAGCGATGAGTTATAGGAGGATCCGTGGTGGTGAGTGAGGAACAAAGGGGGTGAATGAGGAAACCAGTTGGGTTAAGAGGAGTGATGGGTTGTGGGAGGATACCTGGTGATGAATGAGGAACGGAGTGAATGAGGAAACCAACAGGGTTAAGAGAAGTGATGGGTTATAGGAGGATACATGGTGGTGAATGAGGAACGGAGTGAATGAGGAAAACAACAGAGTTAAGAGGAGCCAAGGCAGTGTGCGTGGATCCAAAGTGATGGAATAGGAGCGAAGGGATTGAGTGAAGGGAGCCAAGAGAGTGAATGAAGCGCAAGGATAGTAGAAAATGGCAAGGAGAGTAGGAGGAGGTGCTAAGGAGCGTAGAAATCCAAAGTGGTTGAAGGAGAAGCCATAGTAGTGGAGGATGAGCAAAAGAACTGAGTGAGAAGCCAAGAGAGTGAATGAAAAGCAAGGGCGTATAGGAGAAGACTTGTAAGGAGAGTGGGAGGAGGCGTAATGAGTTTAGGGATCCAGTGGATTGAAGGAGAAGCCAAACTAGTGTAGGATGAGCAATAGAACCGAGTGCGAAGCCAAGTTGATAGAAGAGAGATTTTCTACCAGGATTGGGTCACGAGAAATGTTGAATATCAGACACAATTCTTATTCACATCTCTGAGGTGCTAAAAATAGACAAGAAAATCACTAAATGCGAATGCATTATATTTTAGTATAATTTCATTCTAAAGTTCTTTGGGTTAAGAAAACCAACATGACATTGCTTGTTTTTATTGCAAAAATGGGATTTTGAAATTCTCCCTTGAAAAATTAATACTGTCGGTTGTCAAGTTTTCGTATTTAGTTCGAGTTGATCATAGTGGTGTCAGAGTTCATACGAGTCTTGGAAAATCTGGAGAGTAATCGAGTTTTAACATTTCAAAATCCATACCTGGAAAACCTGGAAAACCTGGAAAACCTGGAAAACCAAGATTGGTCGTGGAAAATCAGATCTGCGTGTGTGAACAAAGTAAAATGATATCGTTATATCATGGCAAACAAATTCGTGATCTATCAGTTCTCGGCCGGAGTATTCCCATTATTTTAGATTACAGTTGTCACGGGTCAAAAAAAAGTTTTTGAATTGGATGTAAAATATATGTGTGAACCCTGTAATCGTTGAGCTGACGTGTATGTGGTACTAAGGGAATGTTTGTGTGATTCTGCAGGTGGAAGAGACCGAGGCTGAAGAATGCAATGAACAGCTTGATAAAAGACTGGAAACAGAGAACACGGGAACATGAAGAGAATCGGTCTAACGGTGATAGAGAAATGGAAACCAACTGGGCTCCTTAGAAAGTTCTTTGATTCAGTTCCCATGAAAACTGTCTTAACCTTTTGCTCCAACTCAAGACTGTAGCGATGTTTTAATTCTTCAAAAGAATTCTTATTTGATGTATATTTTTTTTATTAATTTTTTTGAATGTCATATTTTAGAGCTGTTTTTGCACGTTATTTGTTAGTAATCTCTCGCTCAGTGTGACTAAACGTTTTTGCTGGAAGCTACAACAGCAATATCAGTCAGAAGCACTTTAATGGTCAAGTCTTCGTTGCACTTACGGCGGAAGCAGATTAGGAGACGAAAGGGGCGTTTTATTCAAGTGTAAGTCAAGAAACGGAAACTGAGACGGGGTCAGGAATGGAAGATCGACGGCAGCGAACACGGAGGGAACAAGGGGTTTCTCTTCTCTTCCATCTCCGTTTCTGTTTCCGTCGTTTCCGTCCTAGTGTAAGTCATAACGACCAAAGCAGAAGCGGAAGGTTTGTGCCAATCACAGTGCCATTTTGAAAATGAGCAGAACAACGCAACAGCATGCAAAAGAGGATTTTGCCTGTCGTTTCTGCTTCCGACGTTTTGGCTTACATTATCAAGAACGTAACATTCTTCCTGTATTTCTTCCATTTGTTCTTCTTCCGTTGCTTTGGTCATTTTACCTTAAACTACCTATAACGTAACTTTCTTCCAGTTCTTCTTCCATTGCTTCTGTCGTTTTACCTTCTGCTTCTGTCGTTTTACCTTACCACACTATCTAGAAAGAAACCTTGTTCTTCTTCCATTGCTTCTGTCGTTTTACTTTCTTCTGCTTCTGTCACCTTACACTATCTAGAAAGTAACTTTGTTCTTGTTCTTCCGTTGCTTCCGTCGCCAGTTGTAAGCAGAGCTTTAAACACAATTCTGGCAAAGGTATTCTCCTTAGTTATTTGGTTTTAATTCTGTATAGATTATTAAAGGAGTTACCAGTTTACAGTCTTTAACAGATAAAGTGTTTTACACTACACGTTTGCAGTTTTAGCTTTTTTCTTCTTAAAAGAAGCTCTGACAAGCCGTTTCCCCGAATCTTTTGTGAATGATTTAATCATTAAACTTTATAATTCGTTTTTTATTTAGTTAGTTAGTTAGATTGTTCAGTATCGAAGTGTGAATAAAAGCTTAATAAAACGAAAATGATACAATGTGTACTCGTTAGACCATCAAGTCGTTCTTTCAAGTGCATTGAACAGTCGTGTTGTTTAATGGAAGTACAGTGAGCAGTTTTCATCATTAAAATATGACAGCAGCAAAATACCCCGTCCACAACTATGCATTTTTCATGTATGTGTTTTCAAATTTCAGTTGTAAACACGCAAACGATTAAAACGACCGTAGGAAATGGATCGCTCTTTGAAGTGGCACTTTTAAAACGCCTTGTACTCTTGTGAATAACCATCGAAGCGAAACTATTCATATAGTTTGATGTCAGGTGTAGGTAATGAAATTCTGAAGGTGTTTTTGGGATACAAAGGGCTAATAAAGGGGACAATCGAGGTTCTGATGTGGGTCTACCTCGGTGTGAGAACCTCACGACTGACGTCATAGTCTTCTCTGACACAGATACACAAATGATGTCACAGTGTGAACAGTGATGGCTCGCTCTATCGTCGAGGATTGGCGGTACGGTGCATACTTACACTCGTACTCTTCAAAATTCACTTCAATTATGGAAGGTGAATTGACATCATTATCGTGCTCGACGTTACCCTGTGAGCAGAGTCCTTTCGTGGGGATATGAAAGGCCTCTGCTCGCAGGGTAGCTCGACGTCTAGTTGACGTCAATTATATTGTTCTGAAATGATTAATTTGACTCCCATAACTAAAGCAAATTTTCCAATCTATGAGTACAAGAGAGCAACTTATCAACAGTGTTGGGCGATTTTTAGCCCCCACTGGTGCACCCAGTCTGACGTTGGTCAGACGGGGTGACGTCAGTCGTGAGGTTCCTACTCCTTGGTAGGGCCACTGATATCCCTTAATTGTATTTTGAACTGCCTACACGGGTGATCTTGGAACGGAATTGAAACAAACCATTAATAATTAAATTGGAAATTTTCCGGAACAAATAACCTACCTATCGGTGTTGGTGTCCTTTTTTCCCGTTCCTACTGCTAGGAAAGGAACGTCTTTTACCATTTGCACAGAGTTTCATTTCCAACAACCTCATTTCCAGGATCTTCTGCGTATTTCAAAGTGGCGGCTTCTTATTAGAAAAGTAGCAATTTTGAAAATTCTTCCAAATTTTTAACTGAACCGAAGAATTTGGCTATTAAATGGAAAGGACCCCAGCAGAAACTGAATACTTCCAGTTCTGTGATTCGCAACATCGCCTTTCGGTACACACTATGCACTTTTTTTCTCTCTTTTCTTTCTTTGATTTTATTTTTCCCTGACCATTAGACCGATCATTGCGAGGCAGAAGGCGATGGTAAACGAAACTCTTATTAACCTTGCGGTAATGTTTTGCATCCCTGAAAAAAGACAACGAAGAAATCCCCAGAAAATGGAGGTGTGTACTTAGTGATTGACTCATTGGATCGATTATATATTTAAACGAGGTCTAAATCTTAGCCGGTATCTAGCTATTGTTTCTAACACTTATGAACAAAAGGTTAACGCGTGTTAAGATTTATGCGATTAAAAGAGTTAATTTAAATAATTCTGGATCGGCCCGTTGAGTTTGTTACGGTTGAAAACCGAAGCTGCTTTGCACGATGGTCAGCGGTTTCGATCGAGAAAAACAAGATGGCGGCTGGTGTTTCACTCAGTCGTGGCATTTCATCCACGTGGAATAAACTACTTACAGTCGTGAATAACGCACTTGTTTATGTAGACAATCCCGCAGCAGAGATTCTTCATTGGTGTGGAGCAATCAAGGATATCATCGACGCTGGCGCGCTTGCCATTTATGATATTTCATCGTTAAGCCGGGTAAGAAACTAGTGAATGTGATCATAGACACGTCGGACGTATAAATATGTAAACAACACTGTCTGGAGGTGTCTGTTCTTCTGTTTCCTTCTCAGTCACTCTAAAGTTACAGGAAAGGTTAATAACCATGTAGTGTGAGTTAGTGTTCCAACTTACAATGCGAAGTTCATCCGTGATGCGCAAGTGGTCCACATATTACACTATATATAAATTATAACGATGCACATGACCACACATGTATGTTGGTATTCATGTTGCTTTATTGGCTAAGTACTGTCTTATGTACTGAGTTTTAAAAGACATGCACCTGTAATTGTCTAAACTCAGATTGTGCATGGGTCAGTTTGTACAGAGTGTACGGAGTGTTTTGAAACGTTGTGTAGGGGTTAGGCTCGGTTTAAACGTCGCACTTCACATGTGCCGAACTTAATACCTATTTGGGTCGAATTCGACATTTGATTTAGACATCGACTTAAATGCTGACGCATTTAATTCATGAGCAAGTTTTCGTTCCTTCCAGGGCCCAATTTTCATTTCGAGTTTTCAAATATGGCAGATATTGGCAGCTTTTCACTCTCTCGTTGTTTATACATTTCTCAGCTGTTTCATGTCTGGAGAAGAAGACGGCTTTTTATGCAAGTGGCCTTATTAAAATTACTTCATAATGAGGAGAAGACGACTTCTGGAAATTTCCCTTGTTCTGCAGTTGTTACTCTTAGCATAAAACACTATGCATGTCCCTCAACCTCGTCTTCAATCTTGCTGTTGATTAAACTGAAATACTGGCTGGTGGCGGGAAAAAACACAGAATTGCAGGCACAAAATATATTAAAATAATTTATGCATTCAATTCAGCGCATGTGAAGTTTGATGTATAAATCAAATGTCGAACCAATGTCAAATATTCAACTGGCACAGTCCAAGATGTAACAGAAGTCAAATTTAATTAAATCTGTCAAACTTAATTGATTTAAATGTCAAACTTCACGTGCATTAAATTCCTGAATTAAGTTCGGCACATGTGAAGTGTGATGTTTAAACCAGGTCTTAGGGTTACACCAAGACAAGCGCATGCACCTATTCAAACTTCCCAAAATGTCCTTTCCCAAACAAAGATTGTGTCTATTTTCTGGGCACAGCATCGCATCAATGGGAAACCACTTCTGTCTAGTTTACTGGAAAAAATCAGCAGTTGATTGTCTTCTCAAACACAGGCAGGAGTACAATAGTTCAAAAAACAAATACTACAATGTACATGTATAACATTATTTCACCAAGCGCAATCCTGATGAAACGATTTGTAGAAAGATCATGAGACTCGGTATTTTGCCAAACTAATTTTATGTTGTGCTAGCATTATTTTCGGCACCAAAACATGGGGAGGTTAGAGCTCCCCCTGCCCCCCTACTCAGCTGCCTCTGTTGTATTTGCTTGTATGTATATCTTTGTGTATTACTGTTATTAATGTTGTGCATTTGTTCTTGCTTTGACAACTTGTAGTCTGTAGGACTGTAGAATAAAATTCTAAGGCTTAATTCATATGTGACATGATCTTGAAGAAGATTTGTTGACTAAAACAAAATTGTTCTTGAACCCTTT
>JANRMR010067208.1:0-11634 GCA_025434825.1 Bergia sp. 'catenularis' | reverse complement strand
GATATCTATTTTGTGGCGGGTCGCACATGATGCATTTCTTTGACAAACTGGAGAAAGACAGCTGGGCTACAACTAAGCACTTGTGATTTTTTTTTGGCATTTTATTTCTTTTAAACTTCTACCCAATTTTTGTATTTGTTTCAAGTTCTAAAAACCAAGAAATCAGCAGCCTTGTACTGGAGTTGTCCATGGTCATGGATCTATTTTCTTTCTTTTCCCACAAATGCCCACCAGATATTTCTGTGGTTTATTATTATTTATATTGACCACTGAAACTCTCTTCCAAGTTAAAGTTTATATTTGCTTGACACAGTTTTCTTTCCTAACTTTCATAATATTACTAACTTATTGGTTACTTTGTGTGTGTTTTTACTTTTTGTGATAAATGAATACTGTGTCAAAATGGTGTTAACTTCATAAATAGTCAGATACAAGTTATATTAACTGAGGTTTGTTGTCTAATTACCTTTCATCACAAATACATTTACCCAATCAGTATGCTGAGATTTCAGTATAGTAAAATTCTGGGTTTTTTTATTCGTCCTCAGTTGTAATTTGCAAGGCTTCATCCATTGTTTTTCATCATTTGTACACAAGTGCACAAAAGCATAGCTGTGGGCTGAGGGAGTTAAAGTGAATATACACTTTTTGAAAACATATGAGAAATGATGATATTGTTTCAGTAGTATGGATGACATTGTGCAGTAACCCCCAGAAAACACTTTCTAGGTATTCATAAAGGTTTTGTGTTGGTGATTACAGAGTTTACAATGCACATCATAGCCAGTTGATGGCATACAGCAATTGATATTGTAGATATGATGCAGGAAGTACTTATTGTTATTACTGAGTTTATTTCAAAAGCACCTGTGGCCCAGCAGCAAAATTGTTATTTTTCACACTATTTTAGGTTGTGCATTTGGGGGGAGGGAAGGGAGTTTTAAAAAGTCTGTCGTTTGAATACTTGTAAAAATGATGAAAAAAATTGACAACCTCTAAGGTATCAGAGATGTGCATATGCAGCAAACATTGCTCTGTAAAGTTTGTGTAAGTTTTTTGGTTGTTGTTATCAATGGTTATGACTAATTTAAAACAATTCAGAATGAAATGAGAACTTTTCAATACCATTCTTATTATTTTACTTAGGAGGCTATACATGGCTTAGCCCCTAGCAATTTTCAGGAACTAATTAAAGTTAATGAAGCAGGTGGTTATGTGTTGCGCTCCATTTGTGACCTTTGTTGGTGCTATATAAGTTTTATTATATTATTTATTATATTAAAACTGTACAGACAACTATAATGTTGCTGAAATAAAAGGTAAATCAGTAACTGATCATCAGTAGGATACCTAAAATGTGTGCAATTTTACAGTTGGTTTTGGCTCCATTAAATCATTATATTATTATAGCTAATTATAGCATATTTGATAAGTAGATTAATTGCATGTTTACTCTGAGATAAAACCCAAATAGGTCTGATATTAAGTGGATTGGCTCACATGAATTTTTGGGTGTAAATGTTACTTTAACTGTGTCTGTGCTATCCAATCAGTGGACTCTTTTTGGTATTAAAGTCAAACTGCTAAAAATTCAGGCATTATTTTAATCAAATTACGTGGCGCAGACTGGTAGGGAAACCAAAGAAAATTATCCAGCGCCAGCTAGAGCTTCAGTGAACTAGATAGATGATGAAGTTGGTTTGATGAGCTGTAAAATTTGAAAGAGACAGTATTGATCAGCTGCCAAAGCAAAGTATTCACAAATTTAATTATCACAGAATTTTGGTCGCAAATGTTGATGTTTCCTTTCAGTTAGTTGAATGGATATTTCCATCCACAGTGCCAAGAAAGTGAATGTTTTGCTGTTACTTCAAAATAACTCTTTGTAAACACTCACCATTTCCCATCCTGTAAACCCACATTACAACAGGACATCAGCCCAGTGATAGCAAATTATACCATTGAAAATTGAATGGTGCTATATACCCAAGAGGTTTGGCTTGATTTGAGCTCTGAACTGAAATGTGGGGCATTATTTGACATGAGTATGCAATTCAAACAACAATCAAAAGTTTATAAACAAGAAAAATGGTGAATGGTCTTGACTTTGGTGACATACATGTAGAAAACTCGAAACAGAGTATTGCATTTATTTTTTTAGTTTTGTTTCTTCCTCTCCTATTAATTTGTCAAAGAAATCCATAAACATAAAAATTAAGAAACCTGTGGCTGTTGGGATTTATTATTCACCAAGCCATAAATCACTGAGATTTACTCGCAAAATAAAGGTGATATTTCACACGTGTTGAAATAATTTATCATATTTTGACACGTGTTAAATATTACTTTCCTGCCAAACTTTCCCACATTAGAACTCATTAGTTGATCAATTGCTTCACTCACTCGTGCAAGATATTTTAATACTTGGAGATAAAAATCATATAAATAGGCAGTCATATAATATCCTCTAGGTATACCCTAAGCTGAACTAAATTGATGATCTTAATTTGCCCAACAGAAAGATGACATTTACCTAAACCTTGTGCTGGATTTTGTGCCGGAGACAGTGTACCGTGTAGCACGGCATTATAGTAAAGCTAAGCAGACAATACCCATCTTGTACATAAAGGTCAGTGAGCATTGTGGAATGGAGATGGTAGGACTATAGAAAGTCGGGGTTGGATTAAGTGATAGCCTGACTTCCCCAGGCTTACAGTTTTCTCTGCAGGATACCAAGTTTACACAGCTTGGAGGTTCCTCAATGTTTTAACAATTACTTCACATTTTATTGCTGCCAATAATTATTATTGGATCTATAAAAATTGAGTACATGTACTTCAGTTTCTCAAAATATGCAAACTATCTATTATTAAAAATTCTTTTAAATCTCTCTATAAAGTTTTTCTTTCCTTATTCTTAGACTACCTATTTGAAAACCTGTTGTAGACCTAGTCCCAAGGGACATTTTGTATGCCAGGGTTGCCCCTAACTTTTGAAGTAGACAGGAAAGTTCTGAAAATAGCCAGTTATTTAGCTGACTGGGGCTGATACAGAACTTATTAAATAAATAAACTATTGTATGCTTCAAAAAAATAGCCAGCAGAAATGACTCAAGTTGCCAGTTGCCAGCCATTAGGGACAACCGTGATATGCTATAGCATGTGCTTCGAGTATGCCAAGTTATCTTGTTTTCTGTGGTCATTCAGCCATGGTGTTGGTCTCAAGCAGTTTTGTTTAGTAGTTGACTTCTCGGCAGTGTTATTTCTTATTTTCTATTATTTGGTTTACAGTGCTAACACTTGTAAATTACAGTGTAGCTGGTACATTTTCATACTCTTTGGATATTGCTCTGCTCTGCCATAGGCTTACGATAGCTAAAGGTTGTTTTCCATCTAGTTGCAATATGTTGCAAACAAATGCAAACCATTTGCATGTTGCTGTTTGCAATTGTTGCAATAGTATTTATATACTGTCTTTTCTCGGTCTTGATGCCCCAAACAACTGTGTTCAACAATTCAGCAAAACATCATTTCCATTTAGTCAAACAGCTTGGGATAAATCACAAAAACTCATTCACAATCTGTTTGCAACAAGTTTCAACCCTTTGGAAAACAGCCTTTGACAAAGATTATTGATTATATACATGTATATTTTGAAATGTAATACATGTAGTTTCAATTTTCTAGTATTAGCCAGTTATGTTGCTTGTGTTAATAACATTCAGTTTGGTTCTTGTGTTGCAGCTGTATATGTATCAGTTATTTCGCTCCTTGGCATACATTCATTCTATTGGGATTTGTCATCGAGATATCAAGCCCCAGAACCTTCTTCTAGATCCTGAAACTGCTGTTCTTAAGTTATGTGATTTTGGAAGGTAAGTTGTGCTGATATGGTATGAACTAACAATAATAATTGGTTTTCCTGTTGTAATAAGTGAGTTTTTTACATGGCAAAGGTAACTAGTTAAAAATCTTCAATAAATTAAAAAATATTTCACTGGAAGTTATTATTTTCCATCTAATCAAAATGTAGTAAATCAAGATTCTGTGTATTAATCCACATATTCATTTCTTGTTATTGAACTTAATAATAATAATAGTAATAAAATAATAGTAATAATAATAATAACACTGAGGCTAATCTAGATCATACAAGAAAAAATTTAAGAGCATTAAGCCTTAGCCAAAAATAGGCATTCTTATATCTGCAGTTTAATCAAGTATTCAAGCATAAGAATTAAAAACAGGATTGAATTTGTTTGAGCCAGTAGAACTCATCCAACATTGCAGATGAAAGTTTGCCCATGATTAACAGGATCTCTACACAATGCACCTTTTCCCTAAATAAATGTAAAAGTTTGCTAGGACCATTCCAATGTGGGGGTAAAAAGTCATTACTCAGTCAAGTTTGGGCTCATTAATTCAACATAACATCACGTTTAGCTCCCACGAAGGAACGGATGTAGTATTTGCATTAGCAAAATGGTGTATTCCAATCTTCAGACTTGTCTCACAAAAGAAAGCGTGACTTAAGACTGTTACCAGGATATTGCTTTTCTTCCTGGAAACTCCTGAAATAATCGTGGACTTATGTAGACGGACTCCTAAATAAGCCCTGGAAAACTAAAATAAAATTAGTAAAGTTAATTTTTATAATTTCACCTTTTAATGGCAGCTGAATAAAGCCTTTATTTTATGTTTTGTGTGTTTTCAAAATACTCCTAAAATACTCAAGCAAAACCCTAGTTAATATTGTAACAGTGCTCAAACTAAACTTTTAAAAAGGGAAGTTGAAAAGATGATTATAACTTACTGTGTACAATCCATGTCTAACATGTCTTTGTTGCTTGGCAGTGCTAAAGTGTTGGTAAAAGGCGAGCCCAATGTGTCATACATCTGTTCGAGATATTACCGAGCACCAGAGTTAATATTTGGAGCTACAGATTATACACCCGACATAGGTAAGTTTGTTTTAAGGATTTTCATAATAATATTTACATGTATAATAGTAATACTACTACTACTAATAATAATAATGCTGGTAACTAAAAACTTCAGACCCAGCGTACACAAAGTTGTTGGTGCATGGAGAAGGCTTCCATGTGCACCTTTTCATTGAGTTAGGCTCACAAGACATTGTGGATAAATGTACTGCTACCATCTTTTTCAGTATGGTGGATTGTAAATGAAAGCATCAACTGCATTATGCGCTGATGAGATAGCATTTTGTTGTTTTTCTTTCAGATGTGTGGTCTGCTGGCTGTGTGCTAGCAGAGTTGCTTTTAGGACAACCAATCTTTCCTGGGGACAGTGGAGTTGACCAGCTGGTGGAGATCATCAAGGTACTTGGTACGCCAACCAGGGAGCAAATCAAGGAAATGAACCCTCACTACACAGAGTTCAAGTTTCCACAGATTAAGCCACATCCCTGGAATAAGGTGGGTTTGTCGAGCAGAAAATGTCAAAAGAAAATTTCTGAAGTGTTGCTCCAATGCCCATGAAAATACAAATGTAGCTTTTATCCATAATTAATAGCTTACTTTAAAGGAGTACTTTTGTGATCTGAGGCATTTTTTGGAAATATTTAAAATAAAATTGATGCAGAAAATTAATTTGTTTTTTAAAATGACTTAAAATGCACCAAAATGGAAAAAATTATTTGCCTCCAGAGATATCTTAATATACTAAATGTTGATTACATTTCAGTGGATTATTTTAAATGTAGTGTTCTTATTAAAATGTAGTTACTACATTAATAAATTTAAATAATAGTTATTATGATAACGTGGGATATTTTGTCTGATTCAATTGCCTCAGAAAACCCCTTAAAAAGACTATAGAAAGTCCTGAAAAGTTGCAAATCTTTCAGACTTTGCAAAACAAGTTGTTCTGGCTGTAATTTCATAGGTCTTGTCTATCCCTTCATAGTTTACCAATGTATATTCTGATCAGCCTAAGATTTGTGCAGGGAAAATAACATGTCATTAGTTCTCCCTTCTCCATTTAACCCTACCCAGGCATCGGTAATGGTGAGGGAGCACTTCCACAAGTCTTTGGAGACTAGCTCCATCAACGTTTTTTCCCCATTACCACCTAACATAACCAAGTTGCTAATTGAGTTAAATGAAATAAATTCTGTGAATAAATTATTTTGTGTCCTCGTGTTCAGGTATTCAGGCCAAGGACCCCTCCAGAAGCCATCAGCCTGTGTAGTAAATTATTAGAATATACACCATCAAGTAGACTCAAACCAATAGAAGCATGTGCCCAGCCATTCTTTGATGAACTTAGGGATGCAAACACAAAATTACCCAATGGTCGAGAGCTTCCTCCATTGTTTAACTTTGCTGTTCAAGGTGAGTTGTTTGTTAGTTAGAATATGTAAATGTTGTTGAATACACAGAATGTTATAACGGCAGATCCTGTACAGGAATTTTAGGTCAGTGGCCCAGCAAGTAAGTAAAAGTAAAAACCTGCTGGCCCAAGATTAAAGTGGACTGGCCCATTGTGAAAACAAATTGAGTTATACCTTTCGTGCAAACTTTTATATCTTTTTCCTTCTGCAATAATTTCATCAGAGTTGCTGGCCCCCCTTGGGCCATGACTTTTCAAAAGTTACTGGCTCAAAGGGTTGAAAAGTGTGTTTGGGCTGTCGGATCATTATTAATGTCAAGCCCTGCTGTACATAAGCAAGGCTGGTCAGTCTGCCTTCTTATAAGTGCGTCAAGTATTTTAGTGAGTTGTGGTTGTGGATTCTACTTGTTGATTTACATGTAGCAGAAAGGACAAGGGTGCTTGTCAGAAAATGTGAATTGAAGGTACCAGTCTTGGTGTGACTCAAGCTTATTTCATCCATAATGCCATTGAAAAAATTATGTATGTGGATAACATACATAATTTTCAAAAGAACTTGGGCCACAAAGACGTTTAGTTCAAATAACTAAATGTCTTGTTTCATAAAACCTGTAAAGTTCTGGCTTGGTACAATATGAAGTAGCTCTCAGATTGCACATTTTAATTATTTGTATATGTATTCATATGGTTTCAAGTTCAATTTCAAATTCATTTGCATGAGTGAGTTTTTTTATAAAGTTCAACTTTACAATTAGCATCTCTGCGACTGTGGGCTTTGTCGCCATGGTGAGTGAGTAGCAAAACATCCAAAATGTTTTTTCATTTTGTTGCCTTTTAGAGGTGAAAAAAAATTAGGAAATACATTTGTCCCCAATTTGGGAAAGATTCTTTTAGCAAGGAAAAAAAATAATCGAGTGGGCCGAGCTGGAATGAAACTTTGGACGATCAAGTTTGTTTTAGTTGCAAAATGTTTGTTTCTCACCAAAATATCTAAACACTTAACATCTTAATGTCGTTTAGTTTTTTTAAACATCAAAGAAGTCAGTAATAAAGGTGAAAAAATCAGGAAATAATTTATTCCCAGTTTGGCAACACTTTTATAGCAAGGTAAAAAATAATCGAGTGTACCGAGTAAGAATTGAACTTGTGACAATCAAGTTCATTGTCACACCATGCACAGCACGTCAGATCACACCACTTCCTTGTTGTGCGTGATTGGTTTATTTTGAATAGGATTCTTTCTGGGCCAATCAGAATGTATTTTTTGTTGAATTACACATTTTTGCACAGAATTACAAAGTAATTGCACTACTCTTAGCCAATCAGAATCAAGTAATTTTTTCATGTATATGAATATACAGGTACTTGTAATAATAAATAAATAAATAATTTTTTAAGTTGCAGTGCACAAACAAGTAAAAAATAAGGTTATCAATGTTATTTAGTCCAGATTCCTTGGCCAAACATAAGACAGCTAAGTGACAAACAATGTTAACCAAGTTTATTGACAAAGTAAATTTTATTATTTTTTGCAGAGTTTTCAGCAAAACCCTCGTTGGCTTCGCTTCTGATTCCTCCACATGTTCAACGGCAAAACTCCAGTGGGCCAGGGGCCAGTAGCACTGGAGCATCCAGCAGTAGCACATCGTCTGTTGTGGACAGTACAGTGGCTGCACCAGTATCATGATTGCATGGAGGACAATCAAATCAAACAGCTGATCAGACTGTGCCTTCGTAATATGAAAGGAAGACTAATTGTGTCAAATCGATTTCTGAAATTTACCAGATCAATTTCTTGTAAATATGAACATTGTTTTCAATTTTTCTTGTCAGAATTACCTTGCACAAAAGTTATTGCCCAATTAAACATTTTATCCAAATTTAAATTATCTAAGAAGTGTACATAAATGAAAATGGGCTTTGAGGGAACAGAAAAGACCACTCAATTTTTAAAGTTTTAGTTTCGAGCTTGTGAGAAATCTAGACAGCACAATTCTACCATATCATTGTCAAAAATCTTTGTTTATATCAGCTTAATTGTTGTAGTTCTCTTTTAATTCGCTACTCGAGAAATTTATTATGCAAACTATTTCTCATCTGTCATTCTGAAATAGAAATTAATATATATTTTATACTGTTTTGGTTCTCCAGATAGACTTTGTCAATTTCTTCTGGCTTTTGAAAACCCAGAACAGTCAGTAGTTAAAACACCAGTTTTGTTGGAACTAAGTGTGTTCTCCAAGTCATGAGATAGCAGTGATCACCAGAATGAAGAGTTTTTCTTTTGTTGCTAAAGAATTCTCAGAACTGAAGTGTTCTTATTCTATTTGGAGAAAATACAGATTTCTTAATTGCAATATTTAGTACTAAATTGTTAATGTCCAAAGCTTCTTCATATTTTGTCAAAATGTGGGTGCAGTATGCCCTTTAAGTTTTGACATCCTTTAAATAGATAAATTATTAATTTCTCTATTTTAAAATTTAGACAAGCATCAAATAATCCTTGTTTTTCATGCAATAGAATACATTACATAACTGTTAGTTTGCAAGAGATGTTTAGCTTTTGATGAGTCCATTCTAAATTTAATATGTTTGAAACAGCTTTTTTTTGTTGGCCAATTTAAGCTGTACTGATATTTTTTAATTGGGCAATGCAACTTTTGTGAGTTTTGTGAGGAAGTTTGTGTTTGAGCAATATTGGAGTTTTAGATATTGTAGCAAGAGGTTTCTCCATTTTACTGACAAGAAATATTGAAATTTTGACTTGTGTGCCCCCAAAAAAATGTTTTTGAGTGTTATTTGTTCTTTTCATTTGTGTCTTTTTTAATTCTGTATCAAGTAATGTACATATACCTATGGGGCATAATGAAAGGTTTATTCAAGCTTTAGAGTTTTAGATATTTGTTTAAGTTCGTTTTATTTCTTGTCCAATTCAGAGTAAGGGAATTTTAATAATAGTTATAAACGAAAATTAACTTGTAACAGAAGTGAGTTATAAGGTCACTTTGTACTGTAAATGTCACTCAAAAATTGCTGAAATCAGCAATTGAAAGATATTAAATTTGTCAGGTGTCAGGGTGACAGATTAATTGTATTTATGCCCTGTCAAGACATCTGATATTTAAAATCTGTAAAGTATGTATTTTAGTGTGCCAGACTGTCTACCTATACTGCACCTGTAAAAATACAAATGGTGGAAATTCTTACTTGCTAAACCAATGATTTAGTTATTTTACAAGATTTGTAAATTCTGTTTTATCTTAGTTTTCTTTTTACATGTATAATGCGATGTTCTTACTACTGTACAAGTTTTGCAAAATGTCGCCGCAACAAAGATAATGAACAGTGGTTGTCTGTGTTGTTGTTTTTAGCTACTCATAAAAGAGTTGAACGATGTTTGCTACCTTATATTATAGCAGCCCAAAAACCAAAAATAGCCCCAGGAAAAATTGCATCACAATGATTGATATTGAAGCTTTTGCAGAAACTATAAGTATACCTATTGACTATTTTATTTCTTTCTAATTCTATTGCATTCTAATCTAATTCTGTTCCATTCTAATTCTGCCCCATTCTTACACATTTATAATCCCATTCTAATAGCCCTTTTCACGGTTCCTGAAAAGTAACCAAGCCTTTGTCTGCCAGGCGAAGGCTGACTTGGCATTAATACAAACTCCCCGTGGCTTTGACATTCAAATCAGTGATATTATTATGCTAACCAGTTTCACATCTCTAACTGTGTATGGCCAACGTTCGCCTTGGAGCCAGGTAAAGGCTTGATTACTTTCCAGGAACCGTGAAAAGGGCTATTCTTATTCCATTCACTTATATTCCTTTCTTATGAAAACCAATGGTAAATCACGATGGCCTTCATTACAAGAAGCACAAGTAGAGAAATTTGCCCAAAAGACGAGAAAATCTACCCCTGATTTACACATGTTTTCGTGACCTCAAAAGTTGCTGGAAGTAGTAAGTTAAAGCATTTACATTGACTGTTGTTTGGTGCTATTCCTATTTTAATGCTTTTCAATGTAAAGAGAGGAATATCAAGTAGGGCGTAAGTCCTGTTTCCTCTCCTAATTGCGTCGGGGTTTGTACGGGTCATGAAAAACCTTGAAAGTCATGGAATTTTTGAAATTTGTTTTCCAGGCCTGGGAAGTCATGAATGTTTATTTTTGGTCGTGGAATTTTTAGCTTCTGTCATCGAAGATAAATAGAACTGAGTTTTTGGTTTAGAAGTTTGACACTGTAGACACTTCAAATTAATGCAAAACCAATCACTTTTCAAAGGGCCCTTTCGCGGCTTTACGCATGCTCGGGAATTTATTGACAAAAAAACCTGTTTCAAGCTAAACTATCTTTAAAGAGGTACTGTTCGGATACCAATCTGGGTTTTTCAAGAAATAAATGCTACGGATGGTCTGTTTTAGGAGGCGATTAAGTTGGATTGTAGTTGTCAATTGTTATGTTCCGGGCCGGAACACAAGGTAATAAATTGTTTTAAAATGCGTAAAACCTTGGCAGAAGCGATTAAAATCTGTCCTTTTAAGGGACTAAGATGTTTTATTTTGAAATAATTTGGATAAATAACGTAAAAGTCAATTTCTGGGAAAGAAAAAATCCATTAATTTAGCCATGAAAGAGTCCCTTTCACCTCAAGCATCGACGCAACTATGGTTGAAAATAGCAAAACCGAGATATCGACTTGCTTGGTATTAACTTGGATAACAAACTTAACTTTAACAAACATGTATCCAGTATATGTGGCAATGTTAACAATCAACTCCAGGTTATTAAACGGTTTAAGAATTTGTTTCCAAGCAGCACTAAAATTCGGCTATACAGTGCTTTCGTCCTGCCGTATTTTCAATATTGCAGCAGTGTCTGGTATTTTTGTGGAGCTAGAAATTCTAAAAAACTCGAATCTCTTAATAAGCAAGCGATTCGTCTTGTATTAAATCATGTCGACAGTGACTGTGAAGAACTTCTCGCTAAAATGGAAATGACAAGTCTGAAGGACAGAAGAATACAAGACATGTTAATTCTAGTCTACAAATCCTTACACGGCTGCTCTCCCAGGTACGTTGGTGCTATTTTTACTGCTGGAAGCAACAATCATGGATTAAGAGGATTTAACAAAGTTGTTTTACCACGGCCGAAAACTACCACTTATGGCAAGAACAGTTTCAGATTTTATGCATCGAAAGTGTGGAATGAGAAATCGGATAATCTCAGAACAGCAAATAATTTAAATGATTTTAAGAATAAAATTAGGAAG
>JANRMR010067097.1:0-14053 GCA_025434825.1 Bergia sp. 'catenularis' | reverse complement strand
AATAATTTAATACGGTAAGCATTTTACAGAGTTTCAATGCTTTACAAACTAGCTTGGTAAAATCACTTACAAATGTTAAAAACTATGCTAAAATAATTTGAAACTGATATACAATAAGTAAAAGTGGGAAATATTTACTATATTCCTGGAGTAATCGTCGTGGAACACCAAGCATGACAAAAATGTTAGATAACAATTCAAATGATCATAGACTAGTGCAGTGGTTTCCCTGGGCCTTGTTCAATCGTCTCAATTTTTTTTCTTTTCTTTTTTCCACTGAACAGAAATGTAAAGATATTTTCTCAAAAAGAAACTATATGCAATAATTTATTTACAGAAATAAAAATCGTTACAGCAGTAAAGTATGATAAAGAAAACAATTAAATGACACTGAGATCCACTGACAGCTAATTATAATTGACATTTCCAAATAATGCACAGTCACATACAAATTGCAGTGAGATCAAGGTATTCTCTGGTTCTGTTTGTGTCAGTTTTAAAATTACTTGAGGTTATGGTAATACTAGGGTTAAGATATGTGTAGCCTCTTGTTTTATTTATTTATTTATTTCTGTTTCTTATTTTCTTCTTTAGTTTTAATTTGTGAAGTGCCTTTGAACCTTAAGGAGATGGCACTCTATAGCTATCTAGCTTCTATAAATGTGTCCAACTTGCACTTTGGCTGATGCCATACTGTCCTCTGATGCAAACATACTTCTATTTTTTGCTGTACTTTGGAAGATTTTTTTTTACATCAGATAGCAGCTTGATAAGTTATGTCAACCTATTATACATTTTATCATATTTAAAAACTTCTTAATAGCTATTTTAGCTTTTTCAATACATTTTTTTAATATAATGCACTAGTCACTGAAACTCCTGGACCCCCTGGATTTCTGCAAAATGTTCTTGTGTGTAACAACTTTTTCTGTCATACCACATTCACATAACAATCTTCCTCAAGTTTTCTTTTAGCGTGCTTTACCAGTGTCCCTTTCTTGGATATCAAAGAAGGATCTTCAAGAGCCATCTCAACAGCAGCTTTGTTGAGCTTGCTTCTATAATCATACAGGAAGCTTCCTGGACTAACATCTTTGTAGATGGTGCTTTGTTGCTTTATCTTTTCCAAATCAACTTGAACAATATGCTTTTCTGGGAAGAAGTGGTAGCCGTGAATGAGTGAAATCCCTGCTCAACCCCTGTACCATGTAGTGAAGCTGTGAAAAAAAGTGCATCCCCTGACCACCAGGGAACCAAAATCAAGTGAAAATGAGGTGAATACTCCCGCTTTGCCCTGAGTATCTCCCAGTGGCGGAAGGGGGATCTGGGGCTTTCAAATGACTGGTGCATAACATGAAGTATTGCATAATGTAATCATTTATATGACAAATTATCTATAAATATTGTACCTCATTGTTTGAACCAAGGTTATTGTCAATTTTTCAATACTGATTTCATTGTTTACAAACATTGTATAAATTTGCAAGCATTGTAGTTGCAGTACCACTTTGCTTTGACTTCTCTAAGTATAAAAAGGAAATTAAGTACTTTTACTATTACTTAAATTATATGTTAATGTTTTTGTTATTAGATGTCAGGTCGTGGAAGAGGTAGAGCAAGGGGTCGAGGTCGGGGACGTGGTAACCTACCAAAGGAGATTCGAAGACCAGGAGAAATTGCCAGTGCTACTACTGCAAGATCAGCTGTTCCTGAGCAAGGCAACGTATTGCCAAACCAGTTTGCAAGAATGTCAGTGACATTGCCAAACCATGGAAGAAACACAGCCTTGTCAGAGGAACATTTGCAGACCCACTATGTTGCAGGGAACAGTTCCAGGCCAGCTTGGTCAATGGATAGTTGCAGTGCAGCTAATAGTGTGAGTGGGTGGCAACCCTTCAATGGTGGTGCTTTGAAAGGTCAAGCAGATGCTCCTATTCCATCACAGCAGCAAGTTGCAACCAAATCAGCATGGCCAGCACTTGGTCAGCTGGTAGAAGCCAATCAGCAACTAGCTGGTAATACTGTTAGATCCAGTGGGGTTGGTCAGAGAGCAGTACCGCCCCAGCATGCATCTTCACCCAGCCAGCAGGTGACACGTTCTACACACGGTCAACAGATAGAAAGAGTGCCACCTTGTCGACCACCTGTGGGGAATGGCTCTTCAGTGCCTTCTACTGCAAATCAAGGACGCAGGCCACTTCCAGTTCGCCAAATTGCAAACAGCGAGGCAAATAATGATAGAATAAATGTTATAACAAATTACTTCAGCATGAGAGCCAGGCCAGATGCAGTGTTCTATCAGTATGATGTCCAGTTTGAGCCATTCGAAGAAGATAAAAGTGTGCGCCATAATTTACTCATGCAACACAGAGAGCTTATTGGAGCTACAAGAGTTTATGATGGCAATGCCTTAATGTTCTTGCCAAGAAAGCTCGAGAGCAAAACGTCTCTGGTTTCTATCCGAAGAAGAGATGGTGCCCAAGTGGAGGTGACTATAACATTGACAAGTGAGATATACCCAGGGTCACCAACATATATGCAGCTGTTTAATACTATCTTCAGAAGGTATATATAGATCTGTGTATGTTAGGGATATTTCTGCTATCAAGAGAGGTGGGCATCATGATCAGGCAGACCACAGCAGATCAATCCTAGTTTTTGAGAAATGACCCACCCACCCCTCCCCTAAAGCTAAACCTAACCCCAACCTTGAATCTAACCCTAACCTAAGGGAGGGGTAGGTGGGTCATTTCCCAGAAACTGGGATTGACCCCCATAGCTGTGATGGACAGAAAACTGTTAGTAGTATGGTCTTAAAAGAGAAGCTAAAAATGTTGTTTTGGGTTTGGAAATTGGCCATTAAGCTTGTTCTGTACATGCACACAAGGGGATACTGTAGAAAAAAAATTGTAGAAAAGTCTAGGTTTGTGGGTTCCAGACAGCCTGGCCTAGGGAAAACCTGTGGGTATTGAATAAAGTTGTAATAAAAAATACTAAGAGCATACAGTAATTAAATTATATCAAAATGGTTACATGGCTATCATTGTTTCCTCAGGCTGATGTCTTGCCTGTCAATGCAGCAGATTGGGAGGCAGTATTTTTACACTGCCAGTGAAAAGACAATAGACATTCTTCAGCACAGGTTGGTGGATAAATGTGCCAACTTATTAAACAGTTTTCTGTTTTATATGATTATTTTTATGAGTAAGATTGTATTTTGTGAGCTGCATTTTGAAAGACAATTGCAAATTACAGTTGATGAGTAAAAATATATCCATGTATGAAACAGCAAACTGTTTATAAGTACTTGGCATTTATTATTTGGGTTTTGATGCAAAAGTAATTGTAGAGAATCCAAAGCAACTTACATGTAAATGGAGTTACAGGTGCCATTAAATGGCTTCCATCTAAGTTACAAGCACCTCTGTCAGCCAACAGGAATGGCTGGTGGGATACTTCTATTTCATACATGGCAATATATTAATACAGTACACATTGTGTTTAGCCAATCAAAATGCCAGAGAAAAGCTAATTTAAACATAAAACGGTGGACTCTTATAAAAGTGACTTTTATGACAGCTTTAAGCAAAAAATAAATGCAGATTGACAGATTTGGCTAATCCCATTCATCCTCTCGTCTTTACGTTAATTTGTACAGAAGTAAAGTTTGAAGATTTAAGTGTAATGTTCTTGAGTGTGTACTCGTGAATCTGATAGTATGCTAGTTTGTTTCTACTAAATCTCAATACATGGATGACCCAAGTACATTTTTAAGACATTTAAGCAACCATATAATTATTCAAACTGTTAATTTTCTAAACATTCCACTGTTTTAGAAAAAAAGTTCAATGCAAGTGGAAAGATGCGGAAATTTTTGTCAGTCAAACTCTGTACTACCACTATGAAACTGAATCCTATGAAAATTCCATGAAAATATCTTGAAAATACCCTGAATTAATTTTCATGGCCATGAAACTTGCGTTTTTGAAATTCATGGGTTTAATCAGCACCATGAAAAAGCCATTAAATGAGTTGGGAAAAGTTTATGTTTTAATATGAAATGAATTAGTATAATGTTGATCCATGAAAATCCTGTGAAACTCTTAAGCAGTATAATCGGCCATGGAATTTGTTTCATAGCCCAGAATGTGTTTGTGGAGCCATATTAATAATGGTCCATGAACTTTTGATTCTTAACCCATGAATCTAAATTTATATAAATTAAGCTAAGTTTCATTAACCTATTTAATATATAATTATATAATTATTATGCATAAACACCAAAAAATTAAAGATATCTTGAAAATGCCATGATTTTTTTTTATGATCTTAACAATAACATAGTTGATTTCCATGGCCTACGAGAAAAAAAAACTAAATGGAAAATGTTATCGGCAAACTCTCCCAGCAGTGCTTTTGTCTCTAGATTTGTTTATATTAGAGCTAATAAACTTTTAAAATGTACAGTAAGCAGACCACATATATTATATAGCTCCATGAAACATTCTGATTTCAAAAAAGCCATCTTTCAGCTTAAACCAATTAAAAACTATTTGACACACATTTTTGAATCTCCATCTTGACAATAAAGTAAATTTAGTATCCTAATTTACATGCAGTACCATTCTATACATGGTGGTTGATCTGAAAACTATGTCACTTGCTTCATTCTTTAATTATTACCTAAGTTTTCCAGGTTTCACTGCTTTTACCCTCAATTAAATAAGGCTTTTCTAATTATATACATACAAATATGTACTAAGTAATTTACACATTGATTAATTGCTCATTTGCTTCTTTGTCAAAGTTTTACCAGGTTTTAGTGGGTTTTACCAGGTTTTACCAGGTTTCGTGCTATTTTGCTATCCACTATGGATTTCCCAGGTTTTTCCAGGTTTTCTAAGTTTTAAATGCTTCTGGGTTTTGCCAGGAAAATTTGTATCTACGGAAAATCCCAGAAAAACCTGGTAAAAAACCTAGAAAATTTCCAGTTTTTTTGCCAGGTTTTTTAACCTGGAAAAACCTGGAATTACCAGGTTCTGGATGCAAGGGTAGGAATGTCCAATTTCTTCTATGGGAGGAGAGGGTACGTATTATATCAGTCTGGTGTTACACATTTCTGAATCACATTCTTTGGTTCTCCAAGGATTAAGCTGCTGCCAGGGTTCTTTGCTGCCATCTCACCTCATGGAGACAAACTTTTGTTATGCCTGGATGTTCAGCACAAGGTGTTAAGGGAGCTAACTGTGTATGACTATATTGATGATCTAAGAAACAAACACAGACGGGAGAATCTTCAAGCAGTTGTAGAGCGAAAGCTTCTTGGTCAAATCGTCATGACCTGGTAAGGAGACTTCATGTCATAGTTCACATCTCATAATCAATACTGCAAAACATTGAATAACAAAATTATGCTAAAAATAAATCAGCACTTGGTATATATGATATTTGTACGTAACTATTTATTTATTTTTTGTTTTATTTTTTCTAGTTACAACAATGCAACATATAGAGTGTTGGATATTTTGTGGAACAGGAAACCCACTGACAGTTTTGAAGATGCAAAGGGTAACCAAGTGGTCTATGCAGACTACTTCGCACAAGTATGTATATATACATTGTTTAATGAATTATATGTTGTTAAATACTTTATCTCTATGTGTTTCTGACTACAAATTTTGTCTTAGTAGACTTTTCTGTTTAAATCTGATAAATTAGAACTTGTTCATTTTTACTGCTATAAATTTATAAATTAATTTAATAGTAAGGTCACACCTTTTTTCCATTTTGTAGGTACTTTAATTTATGAACCTAGCTGACCTAAAATTTATCTGTAAGTTTTAGAAAAATAATTAATATACAGTATCTACTTTTTATTAATTTACTTCCCTTTTTAAATTATTTTTATTTCAGTGGTATCTGTGCTATATCATATCAATTACCACATTCATCAACTGGATTTCACATTAATTTGTTGTGCTGGGTGGTCAGCAACTCTGATATTTTATAAAGTAAAAACATTACTGTATAAGGGAAAGTTTCATATTTACCCTAGTCCTCATGATCAGCTAAAGACGATTTTGTAAAATCCAAAAGATTAATGCCCCCACTTTTGAACCAACTGTCAAAATACCATACTGTGATCATTCATTTCGGTCATGCATCTTGAAGAGTAGAAGTGTTTATTGTGTTATTAATTTCTTCGAATTCACAAGTTGAGAATTTTTTTTATAAAATTTGAAACTTTGATGTTTGAAATATAGCAAGACAAGAGTACATTAGTTAAGTGAATATGTTCTCATTATTTTTCATTCCACCTCCATCAGGAAAGTGTTAATTTTTTCAGTGGTAACCCATTTTCTCAAAAAATCTATAAACCTTAGAAATTAAGAAATGTGACAGTCCAAAAAGGCAACAGCTGAACATCCATTTTGTGTCCAGTGGTGTTTTAACTGGGGATATACCCCTAAAACAATTGAACTCAGTTATTTTGCATTGAATTGTTTTTAGAGATGGAACATCTCCATAAGGGACAGAGACGAACCACTGATTCTCTGCAAAGCAAAAAAGAAGGTAATTTCTACTTTAAATTATTTGTCAATCTGTTGGTTTCTAATAAACTAATTAAGTCAACAGTCATTTGCCAGGCACATAGCCAGGATTTTTCTTGGGGAGGTATGTGTGTGTAGAGAAGGTGGAAGTTTCTTGGGGGGTCAGGGAGCATTCTCCCCCAGTTAAAATTTGACAAAACTCAGGTTGTCTTGGACTGCATTTTGTGCGTTTTCGTGGTGAAAAAAGATACTATGGAAAGATCAAAATAAGAAAAAAGGTAGTTTGCCTCAGTTTTTTTTCATAAATTCACATTTTGTTAATGGAATTAGGTCCTTTCAAGCAGACCTTTTTGGCCCATGGGGGGTGCTTAAGCACCCTTCACCCCTGCCCTGCCTATATGCACCTGTTTGTGTTGTTTTTTTACTTTAGTTAATGTATTCAGCTATCAAAAACTGAGGATATAATAGCAGCAAACTGTGAACTCTGATGTCGGATAACAAACATTGGCACAGCTTCTTGGTTGCAACTGGGTTTTCTTTCTCTCTCTGAATTCACTAGCATCCTAAGATCTTTATCACAAACTTCAATAACACAATATTGTATTTTTTTAGGGAGGTGAGGTGCACATGATTCCAGAACTGTGCAAGCTTACAGGTAAAGTGAGACCAACTTAATTTCCTGTTTTACGAACCTGTTGAAATTGAATTTTGGAAAACCTCCTTCCAGCTGCCCCCCCCCCTCCCTCTCCCCCCATGAAAACCCCACGTTTTGGAGTAAGATGTAATTTGCAAATTTTTATAACTTGTATAAACTAATAATTCTTTGTGCTACAAAACGAGGGATACATTTCTGCAAGTAAAGTAGTTTGAAAATTAGAATTACAGTGGAGAGGTTAATATGTTTTTCTCACAGTGTATCATAAACTTGCTGGGAAAAGGAGCCAAAGGGGGTTTAGGGACTTGTATAAAATAGAACCATCATGCATAGAGCTCATGACAAAACCACATCATACAATATATATTAAATGGGAGGGTATGCCATTCTGTCTGATGAGGAGAAAAATGGCTGATCATGGCCAGTTGGCCACGGTCGGCCGTGGTCAACCATGGTTACCACTTTTCTTGGCTTTGGTTTTTTGGGATCGAGTAACTTGAAAGAAAATTGCGACGAGAAGCAACAATTGTTTATAGTGGCTAGTTTTCGTGAATTTTCAGCAGAAAATTTTACAGAACCACTTTCACACCAATGCATGTTCACTAATGTTCTGAAGTAATTTCGTTTTCAAATAGGTGCTACTCTCAATTATCAACTACTAAAGTAAGAGTAACACTGCCGCAATCATCAATCAGTTGATAGTCATTAACGAGACTTATTTTTGTGACCTTTCGTGGTCAGCCACAGTTGGCCTGGTGAGTTTTGGCAGATTTTGGCAGATTTCTGAGTCACACAGCCACGGTCGGTAATGGTCGACCACAGTCGGCCTTTTTGGTCCCCACGGTGGAGTGGATGGTCGCCCACGGTCGTGAACCTCATTGGACAGACTGGCATACACAAGTTTATCAGTTACCACAATTACTGTCACGTGTTATGCCCTCGTTAAAGAAAGTCACTTTACCTTTACCTTTACCTTTGAAGCCTTGAGTTTGTTTAGGCCACACCAATTTAATTTGTTTTTTTACAGGATTTTGGACTACAGAATGTTAATTTACAGCTTGAATGAAGTCACAACAAAATTGAGATGTAGCTGTGAAAACTTGCAGCAGCTTAAGTCTGTTAAATCAATGCACATGCTTTATATCCATGCACAAGATACACAGGACTATGCAATTTGCAAGACATTAGTACGTTGACCAGTATGATTCTCCTTATTAAAATGTAGGTTACAGTGATGAAATCCGGCAGGACTTTAGACTGATGAGAGAAATCGACAAGCATACAAGAATTGGGCCCAAAAGAAGATGTGAAGACATCAAGACTTTTATTTCAGATATCACAAGGTATCTTCAGTGGCATTTTGTTAAATAATTATAACCAAAGATAATGGAAATGAATTTGAAATTTTAATTTCATTATGCATCTTCAATGGGGATTAAAATGCCCATTTTCCAAACCCAACGATTCTGGACTTGTAGTATTCATTTATGCAAACACGAATGGTTGCCATGCAACAGTTTGCAAGGGCACATTAATTTTCATTGAGTGATCCAAAGCAAACAAATTGAAATATAAGCAAACTAAAAAACAGAACTATATATTAACCAGTGTTACACATAATTTTGCTAGTAATTTTATCATGCACATAAAGCTAACCATGTTCTGACATGGAAGTGGGAATAATAGCTTTGGCCTCAAAGAATCCTAGCTGATGATCACACTGTTGAGCTTCCAGTCGCAACCAGCCTGACAACATATGGTCTTGTTGGGCGATTCAAGATTTTATCATTCATTTGTATAAGGCATGTAATTTAAAACTTCCTTCTGCAACAAGCGCTTGAAGAGTTAATTGGTCCAAAATGACATACAGACAAAAATGGACACATTAATTTAGCTTATCGGTACATTCATCATGGAGCAATGGAAGCCAAGTGGCCATACTGATCAACTTTTATTTAAATATTGCCTGTTGCATGTTGTTTGCCTATGAGTTTCTGTTAATAGTTGTTGCCTTAACTTTTAAAAAGTAATGTTGAGGTTCAACCTTTTGGCTGGATTATTTTTTAATTATCTCCCTCGTCAGCCGGTGAATGTCAGCAAACTCTTTCGGCTGTGGCGGAAATGTCACCAACAGTCGATCATCAATATGCTTTTCTTGTGTGATACACGTGGCCAAAATGCCATTAGATACTCATCTGGAGCTTATGCAGTTTCTCCAACTTAATTGTTAGAAAACATGTTTGTTCATTAGCTTGAGTTATGATAAATTTGCTGTGAATATTATACACAACTTCTCTCTGCAATATCAGTTCAAAATGAGTGCAATCAACAAGAAAGTTCAGTTCACTGCGAAAAGAGCCATGAACCAGAAGCAACAGCTAACAAGGCCGGCCCTGCTAAACAATACATTTTTACAATCTGCAGTTTCTGTCATTGCAAATAGGACAGGTCAATCTGTGCTAAAGAATGATGTAATTTTACTACAATAGTTGGTGCAATATTACAGAATTTCATTTTACAGATGTGAAGAAAGAAGAGCTCAATGCAAAAACAGCCTAATTAAGTGATGATTTTATCTAGAATAATGCTGAAAGATTGGGTAAAGTTTTAGGGAAGTGCAGTGCATGACACATGATTTTTCCCAAATTGGACTCTGCCCTATTCGATTACCTATAATAATTAATGTACAAAAATCTAGAGAAAGACTTATTGTAGAGCACTAATTTTATGAAGAGGTAGCTCAAAATTCAATTTTTGCAACAGACTTACTAAGTTCTACTGCTGATATAATTGATGCAGTTTAATTGTAGCTGCCTGTGGATGATTTTTTGTTTTGTTTTGCTTCTAGAAATCAAGATTCTGCAAGGGAATTATCCAGTTGGGGCATGCAGGTAAGTTTATTCCTTTTTATTATAGATCCCAATAAGAAGTTCTGTATTTTTCTTATACATTGAGGATTTAAAATTATGGAAGTTTGAGAATTTATTAACATTAAAAGTTTCTATCATGGTACTTACTTTATCAAGACAAACAAAAAGTGCCCATGCCAACTTCAAACCACTATAGCTCAGCAGACGTAAATACGGCAATGATATTTGGTGACTTTTCCCAAAATTTATTGGGGAATCATTTGACGGGCCGTTTTTGTCCCACTTAATTAAGCTCTTGCCATGGCAACCACTTTTTCAGTGACAGGTCTAGAAAATTTTTTCACAATTTTTTTTTCAAAAAAATATTTTCTCACTGTTTTTACATTAGAATTATCAGTATGGGCATTTCAAATGTATTTTCAATGTTTTCAAACATATTTTGAACTTGTTGATTTTCATAATTTCTTTTGCACTCCACATATTTCTACAGTGGTACATATTGTGTATTTAAACCAAGGCCTTGTTAAGAATTTTCTGTTTTTTGCTGCTATACAGTGAAAGTAGATGAGTACGTCAATGCATTGATGAAAAGTTGCATTTCTGTGATTGTTCACATAGTATAAGTGATTTAGTGCAATTATTAACTTCTACAGAGGCAGCTGCTTTTTGTCTTGATAATAAAATTATGATTTTCCTTTAAAAAAAGTTGAATGTCATTTTACAAAAAAAAATATGTTGCTTCCTCCCTTTTTATGAAAAATCTGTATGCTTTAAACACAAGAGTTGTTTCTTTACTTGGTCTCATTTTATTGACACCTTATATACGTATAACTAGATAGTTTCAGGGATTGAATCATTGAATGTGGTAATGGGCTGTTGCTTTTCAGTTTGAGCAGTCATTGGTTAGTGTTCAGGGGCGTGTTCTGAAAGGGGAAAGAATCTACCAAGCTCAACAGAAATCTGTAAGTTGTCTGAGTGTTTTATTATGCTAAATTACTTCTGCTCAAAATGGTAAATGATCTTCATTTTAATTTTACATTGTAAAACAAATTAATGCAATTAGTTTAAAACTGGATCAACAGCATATTAACTTTTCAGTCTCCCTAGCTAAGACAAACTTGCAAATAACAATCAATAGAAGTGCTTCAAACTCATTGCAGAATAACTGATAAAACATCCTCAAAGCATAGGGGAGGGCCTGCAGCATGTCCAAACAACAGCTGCCTCGGATTTTTAATATTAACCTGCAGTGTTAGCACTTGGTTATTCATTTCAAATGTGGCAGTTAACTGCTAGCCACTTTCATCATCATTGTCACCATCATCACCATCACCATCATCACCGTCACCATCATCACCATTATCACCATCACCGTCATCATCATCGCCATCATCATCACCATCACCATCATCATCACCATCATCACCACCATCATCATCATCATCACCATCACCATCATCATCACCATCACCATCATCACCGTCACCATCATCACCATTATCACCATCACCGTCACCATCATCGCCATCATCATCACCATCACCATCATCATCATCATCATTATCACCATCATCATCATCATCACCATCACCATCATCATCACCATCATCACCACCATCATCACCATCACCATCATCACCATCATCATCACCATCATCACCATCACCATCATCACCATCACCATCACCACCATCATCATCACCACCATCATCACCATCACCATCACCATCATCATTATCATAACTACCATCATTATCATTATTACTGTTTAAAAAGGTTTTCTAATAAGAAAAAAATATTTTGTCAACAAAAATGGAAAACACTATTATAATAATAAAAGCAGAGAGAAATAATAACAGCATAAAATAATTGTTCAAAGTAAGGCGACAGTTTTCTAATTTTTAGGTTTACCGATCTGCCACACCTAAAATGTCCAATTTTGATTTTTATTTGTCATTTTTATTCTGGATTATATTCCCTCCAACCCAATTTTTTTCAAAACCTAGTTTTAAATGTATCATTCCATATGAATTAATGTCAACAAAAAGGGAATGTATATAAGTTGTTTTTTACGTACTCCTGTGTTCACATTTCTTTGCCCATTCTTCTGTTTCTCATATCACTGAATGAGTTGTTTTGAAATTCTTGAACTTCACACAGTTGTCACTGCTTAGCTTGTTTTGATTGCTAAGTTTTTATATTATGCATTTTCATTGGTCAACTAAAACAAATATCAAATATATCACACCCTTTGATTGGCCAAATGTGACAGTTGTGAAATCTAGCATGTGCATGGAAGATGGGAGATCTTAGCAAATATTTGTGATGGAACACCGCGATGGAAAGCGAGGAAGCATTAGCTGGATCGGCTTTCATACATTTTGAATGCGTTAAAGGCCGAAGCTGGTGTTTAGGAAATATGTGAGGACATTTACTTATCAAACATTAGGCGATGTTATTGCAAAATTAATTCCTGAAGGGGAATTGGTTGCCTCGCTTCTTTCGGAGAATGATCATTCCGAGCTGCATTCTGGAATGACGCGAGCCTGCTTGGATGAGTTTCATGTGAAAAGAGTCAAGATTGCGCTGCATGTTGATGTGAATGCTCATGAAGAGTTGAGGAATCTGTCCAAGCAGTGGTCCATTGTTCGACCAATTTGTGTAGCCTGTTACAGACATGGCAGAAAACCAGCTACACTGAATGCTGTCAAACACAAGCAGCTGGATTTGTTGCTTTAACTTTGGGGACCATGGATGAATATTGTGTTATCATTGTGATAAAATGCCTGTACAACGGCGCTACATTGTTTGACCAATATAGATATTACTTTATTTGAAGCTTGTTGATATTGTCAAAAATATTTTGTTATCAGATGACCTGTTGCAGATTTTTGAAGTAACAGAACTGTTAGAGTCCAGTGCCTCAAGTTCAAAGTGTGGCCATAAAGGGCCCAGAATGTTCCATTTGTATGTTGGCATTATGAAGGTTAAGTTAAATTTGAGAAATAGATATTATATTTAATGATAATATATTGTTTCAATAAAAAAAGGTATTAAGCTAAATTAACTATCAAAGCACTTTGTCTGATGAAGTGTATCAATTAACATCATTCTGGTTCTTGGTATTTTTAATTCTTATGCATAGTTTGTAAAGAAACTACAGATTAAATTTGCAAGTGTTACCAGCTGGTGCATCTACGTTTTTTTACCTCCTGCCCATTGTTTTTTACCTCCTGCCCATTGTTTTTGCTAGAAGAATAAAAAAAATGCTAGAATGGTATTTTATTTTTATTTCCTCCTCTGTTTCTCATACTGTAAAAAAAATCCGTAAACCTAAAAATTAAAAAACTGTGGCCTAATTAATGACTTTAAATGTGTAAATCTGGAAAAATGCCTTAACTAAGAACCCAAATACTTTTCCAAAGGAGTAGCAATGATAATCCCAGTGTTGTGGACTGTGAATGTTAATCATTATTTTGCATCAAAAAATTATACTTTTAGTGTAAAGAACTTTCAGACATTACAATATGATAAAGCACTATATAAGTGTTACAATTTTAAATTATTTTAGTAATATATTGTTTTTTCAAAGTTTGGCTATGACCCTGTAACTGCTCAGTGGGAAAAGGAAATGAGAGGTTCCAGACTGTTGTCAACAGTTCAGCTGAATCAGTGGCTTCTGGTTTACCCAACAAACATTCAAGATATTGTCTGTCAGTTTGTTGATACACTCACTCGGGTGTGCCAGCCAATGGGAGTTCTTGTCAGGCAGCCTATCAGGTAATTAATTTTGCACCTTTATATTTCATTGGGAGTTTTCTATTTCTGTCTCAGATTTGGTAGGCTTTAGATGTATATTTGGAGGGGCTTATATTCAAGGGGGGGGGGGGGGGGTATTTGACCTATCTTTTGCTAGGTATTTGCCACTGGCCCTTTAGAGCCCCAACCCCCAAATAGTAAATTTTAGTATTAGAGAT
>JANRMR010066875.1:0-14058 GCA_025434825.1 Bergia sp. 'catenularis' | reverse complement strand
GGCTGTCTACGATATCTTTTCTGAGGTTGTGTTTGACGAGTGTCATGGATGTCAAATCGACCACCCAAGTCAGAAACAGCATGACATCTGTACATTTATGACCTTGGATCAACAATTGGAATGCTTGTTGAAAAAGGCATTGGAGTGCCTTGATGAAAATCAAATCATAGAGGACTGGTTTGGAAAAATAGAGACACTCTATCCAGGAGAAGATGTTATGCATATGCTTAAGTAATGCTACCTTTATGATTCAGATGATGTGCACAGTAAAAAAGGACCCAGGAAACTACGATCACTTGTCAAACAGCTGTGGAACCAAAGGCAGTTAGTTTTACATAATATGTATGTGGTCAATTGCTACCGTACAAGAAAACTGCAGGAGCGAGCTGAACATCACGATGAATCTCTAATGGAAAACGTACAGCAAAGAATTCTCGCGCATGAATGATATGGAATTTTTTAGAATTGTAAATGTCAATGCTAATGATAATTTTGTAATAAAAAACGAGTGAGAAAGCTTTTCGTGTCAGTTGTTATTTCCTCTATTAGAATGAGGGTATATATGTCACTTCTTAGAATGTTTAGTAATTAAATAAACTGTGAGGAAAAAAACTGATTATCGAATTGTATGACAATTTGAATGTATTTATAGCCATTACTTTAAGGCAAGGCGTGGCAAAAGAACTGACGCAAGACAGTCTGTGTCAACATGAATCTAATTAGTTGTATTATCAAAGGGGATTAGAGTGATGAAAAGCATATACACGTATATTCTGAATGTGACATGTAAACAGAACGGTGTGGAACATTGGATTTACGTACAGGAATAATCCCACGATTTTCTACAGTCTGTACACGTAGAGTTTTAGAACAACTAGTTCCAATTATTCAACGGAAATATTGTAAATATCTAAATGTATACGCCTTAATTTTTTAGATATCTATACTAGTAGAAAATTGTAACTTGGGAGAGAGTGTATAGAGATTGTAAAGGTGTAAACACGAGTGTCAAGTAAAAGTGTGGAAATACAGTCCTGATCGAATCAGTTCAACTAACTCCGACCATACTGGAGCATTGCTGAACACTTGGTCCTTCCAGCCAGATCAACACGTGAGCGACCTAAAGATATTAGTTGTTTAGCAGATTGTTTTGAAAATGCCAGACCATGCGCCACTTAAAGCAGCCAAGAGAGGCTTGAGACTTTGAAAAATCTTGACAATGAAATATTGGACTTACTGAGTCAAGATGAGAGTACACAGGACAACGAAATCGAGAATAAAATTGAAGAGAGCGATAAGTTGCGGCAAGGAATTTTGAAAGTCCTTGTCAAGCCTGAAGGCAAACTAAAAAAGACGAACTTTTCCATCGCGCCAAAAGATGGGGAGAAAAAGAATGACGAAATGGAAGAGTCCGCTTGCCCAAAATGGACATTCAGAAGTTCTCAGACAAAGTCTGTGAGTGGCAAGAATTTTGGGACGTTTTTAACAGCTGTATCCACAACAAGTCCTTAACTGCGGTGGAAAAGTTCACATATCTGAAAAGCTATGTGGTGGATAGTGCCAGAGCTTGTGTAGCAGGATTCGCCCACATCGAGGACAACTACGACGTTGCCGTAGAACTATTGAAGGACAGATTTGGGAAAAACGTTGTTGTGAAGACAGCGTACATTAATGGTCTCGTGAACATTAGACCTGTGTTCAACGAAAGTGACGTCATGCGTTTGCAAGCCCTTTTTGACAAGATCGAGACGCACTGACGAACACTGGCTGCCCTGGGTGCAGATGAGCAGTCTTTTTGAAGTATCGTTGTACCGGCGCTGCTGTAAAGGTTACCTGAGAAAATAATACTGGCAATTACGAGAGGCCAACCGAATTACGAAGAGTGGAAGTTGGGGGACTTTATGGAGAGCCTCATGGCAGAACTGGAGCTGGGGTAAGAACACCAGTCGGTACGCCCTCCCCAAAACGATTGACTGCAGACTAGTGGCACCGGTGGCGCACGTAAACTTCCTCCGGGGACAAACAGCACGCTATTAGGAGTGAGGCAGCAGCAGGCCAACAAATATGCGTTTGTCTGAAAAATCTTTGGTTTTCTGATGTGTGCAAGGGAAGTGACGAGCTTGAGATAGATATTTACATCGGAGCTGATGATTTGTGGACCTTTCAAAAGGGTCACACTGTCAGAGGAAAGGCAGACGAACCAGTGGCAGTTCAGACAGCCTTAGGGTATGTTTTGTCAGGACCCATGAAGGTTAGTGCGGACAGTAAAGACAGTACAGTTGGTCATTTCATTGCACGTGAAAACAGATTAGATAAGCAGACAAATAAGCTGTGGAACTTAGAAACAATAGGTATTCGGGGCACTAACGATGTACACGACACATTTACTGACACAATATAATACAACGGAGAGAAGTATTCAGTAAAGCTTCCTTAGGAGACAATGAGTTATTGTCTACAAATTACGAGCTCAGTTTATCACGCATGAGAGGGCAGATAAAGAAACTGTCTAGAGAGCCAGAGGTATTGGCAGAGTAGGACAGTATTATCAAATAACACTTGCGTGAAGGGATAATAGAGAGAGTGGCAGAATTAGAACAAAAAGACAGGGTTTACTATATATACCGCACCAAGCAGTCATTCGCAGATGCAAAGATGACTAAGCTGAGGATAGTGTACGATTGCTCAGCCAGAGAGACAGGGAGAGATCAGTATTTGCATGTAGGACCTTCCCTAAAGCAGCTGCTGTTCGATATTATACTAAGATTCAGGCAGAACAAAACAGTTCTAGTCACCGATATTCGCAAAGCATTCTTGGCCATAGAAGTAGATGAGAAAGACAGACACAGTTTAAGACTTTTTTGGGTAGAAGACGTGCAGAAAGGAAACACGAGTGTTGTAGTCTACAGATTTTGTAAAGTTATTTTCGGTGCAAGGTGAAGTCAATATTTGTTATATGCAAAGCTGAGGTATCATTTAGACAGATTCAATGAGATAGACCCAGAGTTTGTGAAGAAAATGAAGGAATCTTTTTATGTAGACGATTTAGCTACTTCAGTACAGAAGCTTACCAACTGTACGAAAAAGCAAAAGATAGGATAGCGAGTGCAGGATTCAGACTGCAGAAGTGGCTAACAAACGACCCAGAATTGAGAGCGAAAATAAGACAGAAAGAAACAGACAGTGAAGCAGTTGAGAAGCGGTTGACAGATTAGATGAAACAGAAACATTTGCCAATCTACCATAGAGCACAGTCAAACAGGCTCAAACGGAGAAAAGGTTTTAGGACTGGCTTAGGATCCGAAAGAGGATACTGACCAGTTTCACCTGGTGTACATTGCGGAAAGGGCAGAGAAACTGGAGCCGAGAAAGGGCAATGTTTTGAATCTCCTCACCAGTGTTTTCGACCCCCTTGAGGTTAAATAGTCTCGTAACAGTGAGTATGAAAGTATTGTTTCCGACGCTATGAAAGGCCAAGGTAGACTGGGACGAGTGTTTGAGCGGATAAGAGCGAAAAAAGTGAGAGAATTGGAAGGAAGATCTTCGTGCGGTCAAGGAGGTTAAGATTAGGTGTGTATGATAACTCGAGTGCGAATGTGAGAGTGTTATATAGCAGGTTTCGCGGATGTAAGCAAGATGTTATTGTGCAAGACGCGTGTCGCACCAATCAAGGAAATGACAATTCCAAGGTTAGCGCTAATGTCAGGTAAGATAATAGCCCAGCTAGTAGGCAAAGTCAAAGAAGCACTTGAGTCACAGCTTCAGAAGGACGAAACGAAGCTTTGGCTAGACAGTAAGACACCACTGTGTTGGATCAAGAACAATGTAGAGTGGAAACAGTTTATGTAAGTGGTGCAGCTAAGATGAAAATGTTAAATAACTTTGAAAGTTGTCTGCAACTTTGGCAGAAAAAATTCTGAATCCCGTCAGACAACTTTCAAAGTTATGGAAACAGTTTGTCAGCCACCGAGTGAGAAAGATTTTAAAGTTAACAGACAAGCAGAGCTGGTGTCATGTTGCCAGCGAGCACAATCCAGCAGACTTAGCGTCCAGAGGCAGACTAGCTTCAGAATTGCAGAGAGATAAACTATGGTGGGAAGGGCCAGAGTGGTTGAAACATCCCAAAGAGAATTGGCCATTGAAAGGTGAGATTTTACAAACGACAGAGAGCTTACAAGAAGCGAAGAAGACAGCTTTAGCTGCAGCAGCAACAACGGGCGAAGCAAAAAAGACAGTTTTAGCTGCAACAGTGACAACAGGAGAAGAGAAGCCAGACATAAGCAACATTGTAGACAGAGAGGAATTCAGCACCCTAGGGAGATTAGTGAGAGTAACAACTTGGGTGGAGCGATTTGTACATAACATAAAGGCTTCAACCAATAACAAGCAGAAACTAACCTCAACTGGCTACAAGCGAGTGAAATTATGGCAGCAGAGATAGAGTTAGTTAACTCTGGACAGAGAGTTTTAAGGGCACAGAGCAATTTTAATAAGTTAGAGCACAAGCCGAGATTGGTTGAAGACAAAGCAGGAGCGTTAAGGCGTGCAGGTAGATCTGCAAATGAAGATTTAAGCCAGATGCGAGAAAACCGCTAATTTTGCCAAAAGATCACCATCTAACAAAGCTAATTATAATCACGTGTCATAAGAGAGTATTGCACAGTGGACTGAGAACCACTTCAGCGGAACTCAGATCTAGACACCGGGTTCCAAGAGGCAGACAAACTGTTAAGAAAGTTTTAGGAAACTGTTTAGTATGTCGAAGAGTTCAAGGTAAATCTTACAGAGATCCGCCTACTGCAGACCTGCCAGAATTTAGAGTAAGAGAGTCACCACCATTCACTAAAACGGTGTTAGATATGGCAGGACCATTGTATGTTAAATGCAAGGACTCCAATAGTAAGGTTTATATTGCGTTGTTCACTTGCACAGTAACAACAGCAGTTCACTTAGAGTTACTGACAAATTTTTCAGCGCCTGTATTTAGGTGTTTGAGAAGATTCATAGCTAAAATAGGAGTGCCGGCCCTCATTGTGTCACACAATGCTAAGACGTTTAAGACAATGGCAAGGGCACTAAAGGAGATATTTAATCATCCAGAGGACAATAGCGACCTTAGTGAATTGAGGATTGAGTGGAGGTTCAATCTAGAGAAAGCCTCATGGTGGGGAGGATTTTTTGAGAGGATGGTAGGAAGTGTAAAGAGATGTTTGAGTAAAGTGTAAGGGAATGCAAGACTGACATTCAACGAATTCTCGACCGTTTTAACCGAGGTAGAAGCGACTTTAAACTTGAGACGACTGACTTACGACTACAGTGACATTGACAAGAAGGTTCTCACTCCTTCACATCTGATTTACGGCAGGATACTGACGTTACTTCCAGACGAGATTGTTGGACCAGAAGCAGCAGTCAGAACAAAGCGATAGCTAGGATGAAATAATTGAGTACGAGACTAGCTCACTACTGGAACAGATGGAGAAAGGAGTACCTCACAAACATGAGAGAATTTCACCGTTGCAAGACAGCGGTAGGAAACTGAGATATAGAAATAGGCGACGTAGTTGTAGGTTTAGAAGAAGGCACGAAAAGAGGTCAGTGGAAGACTGAAATAATTGAGAAACTAATTTCAGGAAAGGACAAGATCGTTAGGGGGGGCTAACGTACGGGTCCTTACTAAGGGAAAACCCAAGCAGCTTTCAAGACCCATTCAGCATTTGTACCCTTTAGAAATAAAGTGCAAATCAACTCCTAGCAAACCAGTAGCACAAGCCAAAGAAACTGAACCTATTTGGCTATTAGACGAATGCCGCAAAGAAGTGCTTCATTAGATGCAAAATGGAAATAATATAATTTAGTACTTCTTCAAGCTAGTTACTTCCTTTTCTATAGTATAAACAGAGTAGATTTCGTAGCTAAAATTCAGTTCACGAAGTCTCTTCAAGCAAACAAGTATACAGTTGTGGTCAACTAAGGATGTGCTTCAAAAGGTCAAGTTACTGTTGTCATTTTGACCGGTATGTCACTTGTACATTTTATATTGTAGAATCATACAACTAAGTCCACTTCCACTCGCAAGTTCATTCGGTTTAGTTTGAATAATTTTAATTATATAATTGATATTTCGCGGTTGAGATAATACAACTTGCAAGTGAGATATATTTTGGATTTTTAAAAACAAGTAACTATATTAAGTAACTGTAGGCCAGGGGGGGGGACTCCCAACTTTGGAGGCCAGGATGCTCGTCGTACCTCTTTGGGGTAAAAATCCAAGGATCTGGTACTGCTTAGGGTATTGAAGACAAAATTTTGGCATTTGCATACAACGCGGTACCTTTTAGGGGTTTCCTAGTGACAAAAGTATAGGAACTGAATAAATTCTTAGAATGACCATCGGAAGTTTATGATAATAAGTTTCTGACTAGTACCTCTAAGGGTAAAAATCCGTTTGAGCCACGCCCAGAATGGTACCTTTTAGGGGTTCAGTTGAAATTTCCCAACGAGCATCCCCGCCCTCCAAAGTTGGGAGTCCCCCATTTTTCTTTTACATTTTTCTATTATATTCAGTAATTCACTAGTTCAAGCAGTTTATGCGGATTTTGTCATTTTATTCTACAGTTGTTACTCATTCCCAATTTTCTCTAGTTAGTAGTATCACTTATCAATAAAATACATGTACTTTAAAATACATGTACTACACTTCAGATTGTTGTGTGAGCAGCTTGCAGCCAATGCTTACATTTTTGATGTTAGAAGTGGGATTTCACGTGATGGACATTTGCTGTATTTTAATTGCTAAACAGGAACAAGTAGGAGATGGCTTTGGAAGCACTAAAGACCGCGACCGACGGGCTTAAGGAGTTAAAGATAAAGGTGGCTGAACAGACTGCAGCAGAAAGTGCACAGCCCATCATCAAGGTGAATGTTCCTCAGGAGAAAAAGCTTAAAAAGTATGATGGTGCACGAGATGACAAGACCCTAGAGGACTCGATTACTCATGCCAAAAGGGCTGTGAAAGGACAGACTGCTGCTGATGCAGTGGACTTCCTTGTGTACCACTTTGAGGGGGCCACTAAGAATGAGATTCAACTTAGGCCCTCAGCAGAATGGTCCATGCCCGACAACCTGTTCAGAGTCCTGACAAAGTTCTTTGGGCGGAGATAAAGAGATGGGCACAAGACCATCCGGACAAGTCATTTAACGACATCCTTAAAGAGATCCTGCACTGGATGGATAAGAAGAATACAACCCCAACTCTGAAGTTTGGAGCGGCAGGGAGAGCTATTGCCCATGTAGAGGCGGCGCTGGCCTGTAGTGAGCTTAACAGTGGCTCTAATACCCAAAAGATCATTTATGAGCTTGTGACAGCAGGAGGCTTTGACAAGACACATTGAGGAGCAAGGGAAAGGCCTAGCTAAACAGCAGGAAGTTCTCATGGGCCTGTTGTCCAAATTGGAGAAGAAGGACAAGCTACAGGGCTGTTGTTATGAATGCGGACACTTGAACCACTGCAGGGATGTGGTTTCAAATGTGCAACTTTCACTGATACATGTAGCTTAAATAACAATGCAGTTGGAGGCAGTTTTATCAAAGTTTTTGCATGCCATGGAAATGGTTTTTATTATATATATTTTATATTTATTTTTTAATTAATTATTTTCTGCACACTTTTTTCATGTTTATTTCAAATTACTACATGTACTGTAGATGCAGAGAGTAGAACTGAATAGGGTTGAACCAGAGGTGAAGAAGGTCAAGGAGAAGAACACTGTGTGGGAAAGGAAGCAGGAAAGGGTCTTGTGTCTTGTCATCCATACGGTCGCCAGTTTTATGAAGCACTGCTTGGCGAACCATCTGACCAAGACCCCAGCTGGAACACTGTGCGATGTTCAACATCGGAGCATGTGCGACTCGCATCGTCGGTGTCCCGACTGTTTCAAGGTACTGCAAGGATGGAAGGAGATCCCCGACCATCAGTGTAACTATGCCCATTGCCCCGCCTGCCGAGAACAAGTTCTCATGGCCAAACACCGATGCTTCATCCAAGTGGGTGAAGAGGAATGCCGTCGTGGTGAGAACGAAGATTCCAACGATTCCCAGATGGAGGACCACGAGGAGAAAGAATCCCTACATGTGTTTTTTGACATTGAATGCATGCAGGAAGACAGTCGCCACATCCCCAACTTGCTGTTAGCCAGGATTGATTCGGATGTCATGCCTCCTCCAGTTTTCAAAGGCGAGTGTTGTATCTGCGACTTCCTCGCATACCTGGACACCTTGACGCAGGATGGAGAATGCCTCTTGAACGTCATGGCCCACAATTTCCAGGGCTACGACAGCTATCCTATCATCGATGAATACCACCGTCAACAACGCCACATCAAACAAGTTTGTAACGGAGGGAAGGTCTTGCAGTTAACACACAGCAAGATCCGGTGCATCGATTCACTGTCATTCTTTCAGATGCCCTTGTCAGCCTTTCCTAAAACCTTTCGGATGACTGAACTGAAGAAGGGGTATTTTTCCCATCTTTTCAACACCGGGGCCAACCAGGACTACGTGGGCCCACTCCCTGCCAAGGAGACCTATCTGCCAGATAGTATGATGATCAAGGGGCGTCAGGAATTTGAAGGTTGGCACAACGAGCAAGTGGCACGAGATGTGGAAATTGGTGGCGTACTGCAAGTCGGACGTCAAGCTGTTAACCCTTTGAGCACGGAATACGTCATATGACGCCACCCAAAACACTGCATATTTTTACGATGTACGTCAAGCGACGGAAAATACGGTTATGCCTGATTCAAGGCCATTTTCTCATTTCCAGCAAGTGATGACGTCAAATGACGTTTTCAAGCGTACGTGAGGGAATTTACTGAGTGTTTTTCTCATACAAGTCAAAAGTGTTCGACGCCATTTTGGTTAAGAAAATGTTCGTCGAAAACTTTGTTTTGGATCGTAATGGAAATTATGGCGGACAAAACAAAGCTTCTTTGGACTCTAAAAAACACTCAAGAAATAGAAAGATTTATAGCAGTTTAAGCAGTGAGAAGAAGGTAAAATGCAGCTCTGTATGTTGTGCAATCGACGGTTTCACTTGTGCAAGATTGAGTACAGAAATTTCAGAGTATTTTCAAATATTTCAAAAGCATTTGTTGTTCATCGCCATGATTTGTGAAAGTGTCATCGATACCGTTACTGACGTGCTTTGAAACCTTGCGAAATCTTCATCTTTGATTGATTTTGTATAAAATTCAGAAGTTCATGCCAAATAAATTCAAATCCTCGAAACTCGGTTGGTGTGCTTGTCTCACTGTAAATATTGCTATACAATTTTGAAATCGTTATCGCTTCTGCAGTTGAAAATATATTCGATGATTCTGATAGCAGAGATGAATTTGTTGGTTTCTCCCGCAAGGAAGTTGAACAGCATTCGAACCGATTGAATGCTATGGAATTGGAAATCGATTTAGAAGAAGAAGAAGAAGGTGAGGAGGAGAACAACAATGACAATGAGCAACCAAGTGAACCATTTATCAACTGGAATACGGATGAGAATGAAGTTTCAATCCCCGATTTCACCGAGCATGTTGGCCCAACCAAACAGATACCGTGAGACGCCACACCGCTTCAATTCTTCACGTTGTTCTTTACAAGTGCGATGATCGAAAGGATTACAGGCTATACAAATGACAATGCAATCGAACTGATAAATCAGGCAAATACAAGCAGGGCAATTTTGAATTGGGAAGAAGTTACAACAGAAGAACTGATGGCATTTTTGGGCGTTGTTATTCTAATGGCATCGTGAAACTTCCAGCGAGTCAGCTGTATTGGTCGCAAGACAACAGACTTCACCAGCGAGGAGTAACAAGGATTTTCCCATGCGACCACTTTGATTATATTCTAAAATATTTTTATTGCAATGATCCTGAAACTATTCCTCCCAAAGACGATCCTGAATATAAACTTTATCGTGTAAAACCCGTTCTTGAAGAATTATCAAAGAAATTCCTGGAGCTTTATGACCCCCATAGAGCACAGTCCATTGACGAAGTGATGGTCAAATTTAAAGGCTGACTAAAGTTCCTACAATATATGCCAATGAAACCCATAAAGCGAGGGATAAAGATTTGGTGCCGATGTGATTCAGGAAATGGTTATCTGTGCCAAATGGATGTCTACACGGGGAAGGATGAAAGCCAGCAACTGGTAGCCCCTCGTGGCAGACTGACGCGACGCAATGCAGAACAACCTGCAGTCGAACCGGAAGAGAAACTTGTTCCACGAAATGTCCGCTTGCTGACAATAAAACTGGTCGGAAAAAATTATTCTGTTGTAATGGATAACTTCTTTCGCAATGTTGAGTTGTCGCTGCTCAATGAACAGATCTTTTGTTGTGGAACCCTGAGGGAAAATAGAAAGTTTTTTCCACAACCGCTCAAAAAACAAAACCTGATTTATCAAGGAGACTGGAATTTGCACGCAGTAGAAATCTAGTCTGTACGATTTGGAAAGATAAAACCCATAAAAAGCATGTTACAGTACTTAGCACACAGTGTAATCCTGTAGGAGATCCAGTGAGAGATTGTAAAACGTAGGGTAAAATCAATCACAAATCCAGGTCATTTTGAAAAGAAGTTTATTTACCGACCCCCATCAGTTGCGTTTTACAATAAGTGCATGGGAGGTGTTGATTTGCATGATCAGAATCGAAGATACCATAATTTAGCACTGAAATCTGTAAAATGGTGGAGATATCTCTTTTGGTTTTTGCTAGATGCCACAATAATTAATTCATTTATTTTGTACAAAGAGACAGTCGAGAAACCCATGTCGCATTCGCAGTTCCGGCTCCAACTGAGCAAACAACTGATCGGGCAGTTTACTGCTCGCAAGAAAGCAGGCCGGCCACAACCATCTTTACCAACAGGATCTTCCCATGAGACTTCATGAGGACTTGGAGCTCTTGGGGGAGCATGTGCTCTATTTTGACACAGACTCCGTTCTCTTCACCTATCGCCCAGGACAAACCTGTCCTTCCTTGGGAGGTTATCTGGGCAATTTCAAGGATGAGATCACTCACGGAGATGCCATCGTCGAGTTCTGTTCGGGGGGTCCCAAGAACTATGGGTACCAGCCTCGTCACGGTCAAACTGTCTGCAAGGTCCGTGGTTTCTCCTTGAATTATCAAGGTCAACAACAACTCAACTATGAGATCTTGCGCAACAACAGCCTGGCCAAGTTACAATGACCTCCAGCCACCCCTCAAATGACCCGTGTCAATCAATCCCACATCATCGTCCAGGATGCGAAGACCTACACCCTCCACGTGCGACCAGCTCACAAGGACTATCGTCTCGTGCTTTCCAAACGTGTGTTGGACCCCACCACCACACAAACCTACCCTTACCGGTACGAGCGCTTTTCAGAGCAGGATCTCCAGAACTTGGTTGCTCTGATGGATTTGTCCATCTAAACTGTACATAGAACTTGTACATAGAACTTCACTATAGCCCTCATAGCTCAGTCGTTAGAGCACTGGACTCTTGATTCAAGGGCTGCCGGTTCGACTCCGGCCGAGGGTACGTAGACCAACCCTTGTCTCTTTTTTTTCATTTATTATTTTTACGGACACCCTCGTAGCTCAGTAGAGCCATAGACTTTTAATCCGTAGGTTGCCGGTTCAAATCCAGTCGAGGGTGCTTCCATCCAAGACAAGGTAGTGTGATCGAAAACACGCCGTGTTGTGGCCTCTGGATTCTGGGTTCGAATCCCAGCCTTGTCCCTTTTTTCTTTCTTTCTTGATTGTAAATAGAATAGGTCTAATGACCATTAAACATCGTGACTTTTTTTAAAAATGGTGTTGTGGCCTTTCTTCCTTCTCCACAGATTCCCTAGGTTTCGCGCCAATGGCACGAAAACTCTCCCGCCTGAACCCTGTCACGTGTGACCCACCCTACCCTACTCTACCGGGTATTTGACCCCGACCTACCGGGGATTTGACCCTTGGCACTTTTCAACCCGACTCTACCCCTCTCATCGCTTTTTCGTTCCATCCTCAACCCCTCCTGACCCTTTCCACGCCCACCATGACCTCATCATCCCTTTTCGCATTGGCTCCCTCCCTTTCGTACCCCTGACGTCATCAACCCACTCTATATAAACGACACACCATTGCGACCCCAATTCTTTTTTATCCTCCTGTTCACATCTCCCACAACCTAAGCCCGCAACCTCAACCTTACTGATCAGCGGACACCTTCAACACACTAGCTGTCAAAATCTGTGACGTCACCACTTTGATGGATTTGGGTCTGAATCAGCGCATAATACTACTGACAAGACTAATTATAATCACGTGTCATAAGAGAGTATTGCACAGTGGACTGAGAACCACAGCGGAACTCGGATCTAGATACTGGGTTCCAAGGGGCAGACAGACTGTTAAGAAAGTTTTGGCAAACTGTTTAGAATGTCGAAGAGTTCAAGGTAAATCTTACGGAGGTCCGCCTGCTGCAGACCTGCCAGAATTTAGAGTAAGAGAGTCACCACCATTCACTAAAACGGCGTTAGATATGGCAGGACCATTGTATGTGAAATGCAAGGACTTCAATAGTAAGGTTTATATTGCGTTGTTCACTTGCACAGTAACAACAGCAGTTCACTTACAGTTAGTGACAGATTTTTCAGCGCCTACATTTCGGTGTTTGAGAAGATTCATAGCTAGAATAGGAGTGCCAGCCCTCAATGTGTTAGACAATGCTAAGACGTTAAAGACAATGGCAAAGGCACTAAATGAGCTATTTAATCATCCAGAGGTCAATAGCGACCTTAGTGCACTGAGGATTGAGTGGAGGTTCAATCTAGAGAAAGCCCCATGGTGGAGAGGATTTTTTGAGAGAATGGTAGGAAGTGTAAAGAGATGTTTGAGGAAAGTGTAACCGAGGTAGAAGCGACTTTAAACTCGAGACCACTGACTTACGACTATAATGAGATTGACGAGGTTTCTACTCCTTCACATCTGATTTACGGCAGGAGACCGATGTCACTTCCAGACAAGATTGTAGAACCAGAAGAAGCAGACAGTGCTAGTCTGAACAAAGCAATAGCCAAGGTGAAATATTTGAGTACGAGACTAGCTCATTATTGGAACAGGTGGAGAAAGGAGTACCTCACAAACCTGAGAGAATTTCACCATTGGAAGACAGCGGTAGGAAACAGAAATACAGAAATAGGCGACGTAGTTATAGTTTTTGAAGGCGGCACGAAAAGAGGTCAGTGAAAGACTGGAATAACTGAGAAACTAATTTCAGGAAAGGACAAGATCATTAGGGTGGCTAACGTACGGGTCTTTACTAAGGGAAAACCCAAGCAGCTTTCAAGACCCATTCAACATTTGTACCCTTTAGAAATAAAGTGCAAATCAACTCCTAGCAAACCTGTAGTGGCACAAGCCAAAGAAACTGAACCTCTTAGACGAATGCCGCAAAGAAGTGCTTCATTAGATGCAAAATGGTGTTAACCCTTGTCCTGCTATTCACGAGAAAACTCGTTTCCGGGATCATATTTCTCAGTGCTATTCACGAGTATACTCGTTTTTAATTCATGCAAAAACATTCGCTTTGAAATCACGTGCTAAATCTGTTGTCTTGTGAAAACAAACGCATTCCTATGTAGTTACGTATTCAAACTATTGTCTCAGTATTTTTCCAGAATTTTCCACGTGACATCAAGCACGTACGTGGCAATTAGATTTTCTCTGAGTGTTTCCATTAACAAGATGGCGTCGTTGTTTACAGAAGATGATAGCGTGACAGATATATTCGGTAGTTCTTGCGATGAAGAAGAATTTGAAGGGTTTAATGAAAATGAAATTGCAGCAGCAGCTCAAAGATTGAGATCAGCTAGAGACTTGGAAGATGACCAAAGCGAAGACATCGAAAGCGATGATCAGAACGAAGCCGAAGCCGTAGGTGATCTCGAGTGGACACGCGATCCGGCTGTTGTTAGCTTTCCAGCTGTTCAGCCCAGTTTTACCGCGTCGCCTGGAATTAAAGT
>JANRMR010066764.1:0-14062 GCA_025434825.1 Bergia sp. 'catenularis' | reverse complement strand
TTCAAATGAGCATAAAAAATACCAACCCATTAGTCCTTCGTCTTATCACGTACGTTGGAGGTGCTCTATCAATCCTCAGTCTAATAACCCTAATCGCTTTGTATGTTCGGATCAAGAAAATCAAAACGCTGCCTGGAAAGATAGTGATGAGTTTGTCTTGCGCACTGTTGGTGTTCCAAGTGGGTTTCTTCCTGACTGGTCTCACAGGGATACCAGCCCTGTGTAGTGCCGTGGCTGTTATACTGCATTATTTCCTGTTAGCATCTTTCACGTGGATGAACGTCTTAGCTGCTGATATGGCCTACACCTTTGCTTTCACGGGTAAGTCGGACAACAACCAACACACATTTGTTTACTTGCCTTACGATACGATGTACGTACCCTAGTCGAGCGATATCGATTGTTTAAATATAAGTATTGACGTTGGAGCTACTGGTATTTAAATGCAGTACATTTCTTCACGTGTGATCTTTCTTTTCTGGTCATGCAATGAATAGTTCTTCTTCCCAGTTTTCTTTTTAGGATCTCCAATACTACCCGAGCACGTGGTCATAACCTTTCTTCTTTCTGTTTTGTTTATCTCAACGCCTGCTATTTAACTCTGGGCTCGATAAACAACCAAGCAACCAAGACTAGTTTGTATAAATTTTCTTCCTCGGCTTTACTATTCAAGGTCATTAGTATTTCTATCTTGGCAACAGACGTTTTTTACGAGCTAAGAGTTAGCCAATCAGTTCGCACTGTTTTGCCTGCTCAAGAATCGCCATCCCAGGTAACTTTGCGAGATAAATAAATAGGCCATTGCTCGCTTGTTTTTCTGAAGAAACACGTTTTGTAAAATATAACAAACTAGAATATAAAACATGTATTTTTTGTTAACTAAATTCACTTAAGGAGTTGCTTGGTAGCCCATTTAAAACCCTAGCTGATAAAGGAGTCCAAACGAATTAGTGTTTTCAATGCTTTTAAACCTATTTCATAAGCAAGAATTAATGGCTATTTCGAGGCCATTGTGCGCGCAGGAAAAATCTGTAGCTGTTTTTATTCACTTGGATGTAGCTTTTTTCGCAAAGATGGAAAAACTGACAGAAAAGAGCATCTGTTAAAAACGTTGTAATCGAATAGTTCTTTGGAATGTCTCTTTCCTCAAAACAGCTGTATTTTAGCGACCCCCGGGAAAAGTTGCACCAAAACTCCAAAATAATTTCTGTTCGCCGCTCTATTTACTCTTTCCAACTGCAGTGTCTGCTGTTCTTCCTGGCAACGATGAAGAACACAAGAAGTTCCTCAAGTATTGCTGTCATGGTTGGATCATTCCTTTGGTGTGGGTGGGTGTCTGCGTGTCTTTGGAATGGTCTCACGCGGTATCTATTGGATACGGTATGTATCGGTATGGATATGTCTGTGTGCGTGCTTATGTTTGTTTTCTTTAACTTGCCTCACGCCTTGCTTAGTTACAGTGAGAATAGGTATGGATGGGAATTTTTAAGTGCTTTGAAGGTCTCGAGTAAGGTTCATAGACGAAGTGAACTAATTGGCCGATGCTATTGAGTTATAACCAAAATTATAGGTTCTTAATTGTATCCCACAATCTCAGAAGGGCACTTTGTGACAAAGTAGACTTTAATACTCTGCAAAAGTAACTAAAATATTTAATTCCTTATAAAAATCAAACCAGATTGTCTGCTACGACATTTGGTCTTACCCCTCTATGACTCTTAATTTAGGTTACCCCCCCGTTCACCCTTATGTAAGTTTACACCAGTTTCGTATACACTACCCATTGGATGAGCTGTTGAACTTCCAATGGTGCTGCCTTCCCATTTACACTATTTGCCTTTAATCTTTTCATGTTGCTATTTGAGCTTTTGGCATCTAGAATGACCCTGGCTAACCCTTTCATAGTCATCCTTCAATTCTGACCTGTTGTATCGCTAAACTCCTTGCTCCATCTTCTATACACGCTCGTTTCAACCGTCAAAGCTTTGGGGTTGCACCTACTCCCTTATGAGCAATCAATTTTCAACTCCACAAGATCCAACACGAACTATTGGATCTCCATTAGCTCTGATCTCCCTCCTAACGCATTACTTTTATTCTCCACAGGGTTCCATAAGACATGTTGGATCTCTAACGGCGAAGCTCTGCTGTACGCATTGTGTGTTCCAGTGGCTGTCATACTCGCGTTTAACCTTGCAGCTCTCGTGCTGTCTGTCGTCACCATTAGAAGAACTCGTCAGGTAAAAACAACCAAGAACGATTTTAAGTAACGACAGAGACAAAATATTATTTAATAGCGAAATACCGGGAAAAGTGGCTGCATGGAGATCATTTCTTTTTGTAAAAGTAATGATGTTGCAAAGTAAATACCTTCCAAATATTTCCACACAACCTTCAAGTTTTGTTAAAAATACTTGTACAACTACCCAACATATGTTGATCGTATACATTTCTAAAATTATCTTTGAATACTTTTCAGAGGACACAACAAACGGACTCAAACCCGCTGGACCTTCCTCTCCTGAGCCTCAAGCTGACCGTGATCTTCGGTTTGACCTGGGCACTAGGGTTTGCTGCTGCTTTTGAGGAAACTGCGTTCTTATGGTATCCGTTCGTCGTTTTTAACAGTCTTCAAGGTATTAAAGATATTGTTCCTCCTAAACTTTATTTAACCTATAGATAATGTCAAACAGATTTGAAATAAACATCGTTTTTGTTCCGTTGGCTTCTAAGACACTTTTGTTGAAATCTATTAAACTCATCGGTCATTTTCGCCCAGCAAATGACAACGATGAAAACAAGACCTAAAAGTCACTTTTCTGTTCTAGCAAAACAATCACGTTTTAATTGGAAAGCACAGATTTTCTTGAACTGAGAAAAATTGCACCCTCTTGACACGCACTTCAACACGGGCGATGTTAGGTATATAGAGTCTTCTTGCTTTTTTGGAATCGTCAAGCGAGTTCCTCAATTTCAGACCAAATGAGTACCAGATTTGATCCATAGGAAAGACACTAATTTTATTCATATAATTATAAAGTTTAAATTGTAAATTGCTTTTTAAAGGATTAACTTGAAGCTGTTGTTTGGTTTCCCTCTGCTTATATTATGCAAACCCACTTGTTGGTTGTTGTTTCTAGGAATGCTGCTATTCATAGCCCTCAAGACACACGACAAGGTTTATCGTCTCTTCAAAGGACCCAGATCTGATAATCCATTTAGTAGTCGGCAATTTAACAGAAAGTCCTTGAAGGATGGGACGCTACAACTGAAAAATCTGGCAGCTGGCACGATTAAGGAGAGGAACTGAACTGGATAAATCCGTGCACTATATTCTAAGTAAAAACAAAACTCAGAAAATGACTCGTTAAAGTCTGGGGCAAATTTACAGCTGATAGAAAAGATAGCACGTAGAGAAACAAGCTTAGACATGTTTGAGGTCAGAACGACAGACAGACAGACAGCCATACAAATGGAAAGACAGATCAGCAAACTGATGAACGTATGGCTTGACAGACAAATATGCAAATATATGTTATTAGGGTATACAAATGGCAAGCTCTAATTTTCGAAATGACCTCATTATCTTTAGGTGTCGGTTGTCGTACAGAAACCTTGTTGACCTTCGTTGTTTAGATTTAAATATAGCAAAAAAAATAGAATTTGAAAAAATACTTGAAACATGTGCTAGTTAACTCACTAGAGAAAGCTATTTCATCCCATTCTCGTGAGAAATTTAGTTTTAGACTATTTTCTTTAAGAGTCTTTTATTTCTGGGATATAAATTGTAGTAAATAGTTCGAGAAAAGAGACTCAACACAACTTAGATACTTCTGAGTAGCAGTCGCAGTTTGTAATAAACAATAATCATGCCAAGATGTATTCTGTTGATTCAGATATCGCAATTTACAGTTTAAATCAAAAAGATTTGGATTTGAATAGTTGTTATAGTTAACCAAGATAAGTTCTATGTAGACTACTATTACATTGGTTTTTAAAGATTGAAATAGTTCAATGAATAGTGTAGTGATGAATATAACCACAAAAACATTATTTCCCTCGCTTTTAATAGTTTAATAGTTTTGACACTTAAATAATTACACGTAATTCTTGTATAAACTTACGTGATTTTAATTATGCTTTTTCCTTGAAGCGAAAAGTTGAATGAAAAGAAATATGATTTTAAAGATATTCCAAAACGTTTTGTTTTAAAATAACAAAATTGATTTTTGTGTATTCAGAGGTCACTGTGGTTGACCAGGAATAGGCCATCTGACTCAACATCTAAGCAAACCAGGTCTAGTGCCTGTGGGCAGGCTTGCGCTAGCGTCCTTTTGGCAGCAAACAACGTTACGCAATCATAGTTAAAAGATCTCAGTCTCCAGTCTCCCACTGTTAGATTTTGGAGTCGACCTAAACTCTTAGAGTACAAAGCACGGAAATGCATTTGCGGTTTTTAGCTTACTTTGTACAGTTTTTCACAAATTTCCTTTTAGTTTTCCAAAAACAAACAGATCGTAAAAATACTTTCCTAACCCGTGCGCGGTCAGAATTGGGCGTATTTCTAGACGTACCTCTCCAAAATTGGGTTTGACGAGCAGCGTCAATCTTCGTTCTAGCTCCATATTAGGAGTGGCTGACATTGTCAGTCATAGGAAATCTGGGACCCGAATAAAAGGGCATGACTTTAGTTCTAGATTTAGTCCAGTTGTAGTTGTAGTCCAGTCTCGATCCAGCCTACTGATGTAACTAGGACCAAAGAAGAATAAAAGCCTCAAGTGAACTCGAAAGGAAGTTCCCGGTCTACCACATCCGAAATCGCAAGCCTTGAGATTCCCCATAGCAGTTGGCCTCTCACCATCAGTACAGTTGGTTGAGAGCCCCCTATTACAATAAAGAATTGAAAGAAACATTTTAGTAACGCATTGACGTATAAGCTTAAGATTATTATTGCCAAGTTCACAAGTATAAAAAACATGTTAGTTTTGTTATAGAAAAAGTGCATATATTTTAAAATTCTGCTCTCGTAATAAGGCACCGTAATGTTAAAAAAATTGTGTTAAACACGGGAGTTGTCTCTGATTAAAAGGTTTTTTTTCGTAAAACGTTTCGATCACTTCAGTGATCTTCTCCAGATTAAGAAGAAGAAGATAACTGAAGTGATCGAAACGTTTACGAAAAACTTTTAATCAGAGACTACTCCCCGGTTTAACACAAATTATTTAACAAGTACATTTATGTAGTCTAGTATTTAGTACTAGCATCCACTATTTTGGTTGCTAGTCTAGAATGGTATCAAAAATGCTTTTGGCTTATCAAACTAAATCAAGCACACAGTCGGAACAAAATGTATAAAAGAAGTAGTCTTGTCATTTGGTAACTTTAGCGAGAAGTTGGTCAAGCTGTACTGAAGAATAAAGATCAAGAAAGAAGAAAGAAGGCGTTGTTTCTCTACAAGCAAGTGTACTCTAATATTATAAAGACAGACAGACAAAGAGCGACATAGGGAGAAAATAGAATGGAAAGATAAAGAAAAACTAAAGGCTAAAACTGTAATTAATTGGGTTTTTTTTCTTTTATTCTGCAGTCTTTTCATTGTTCTCCTACCCTGCATTACAAAATACTGTTACTAAAAACAAGGCAAAGTTTTTCTGTGTGGAAGAACCACCAAAAATCAGCACCATCTCTTCTCCTGTCGCCCACCCTGCCTGCTCTATTGTTGTCGCACAAATCCCAGTTACTAATATATTGTTTTAATAATATAATGATAACTAAATTGAGTGGAGTGCAATTAATTCTGAAGTCATTGGCGTGATTTCAAAGTCGATCGAGCGCTCCGCCAGTTCGAGTTGAGTTCCAAGTGTAATTTTAGACCAAAACTGCGCAACTAGAAGTTCAATTACTAATTTATCTGTTTCATTCTGTAATTTGTGGTAACTCCATTGCTACGCAGTGTGCTCTGGTTACCAGTCAAGTAGCGAATATAATTCAAAATCTTATTGCTGACCTTTGAAACTCTCAATGGCCTCTCATTTCAAAAAAGGAACTCGTTTAAATATAGCTACCGCCCGAGCAACGAATTATATTTACTATCGCCTTACTTCAAAACTGGCACCACATTTGGGAAAACAGCTTTCTGTGCAGTGGCACCTAAACTGTGGAATAACTTGCAAAGCTTAATTAGGAACCATCAATCTGTAAAATATTCAAAGAATGCTATTGAAACATTCTTATTTAAGAATACTTTTATTAGTTTTACATATGTTTTGTAGGTAGATAGAATAAATAGATAGATAGATAGATAGATAGATAGATAGATAGATAGATAGATAGATAGATAGATAGATAGATGGATAGATAGATAGATAGTTAGATTGAGTACATTTGCAGTTGACATTCCCTTCCCATTTTTGTTTAACTCCTCCTTATAGTTGACATTGTTAAATCATTCATCCATGCAATTATTTGCTGTTCTGATTATTCCCAGCAAATTTTATCCTTGATCTTTCCGTGGGGCCTAGAAGAGGCTATTTATCAAGGTTTATAAAATGACCATATAGGGTTTATAAACTGAACAACCGTGATTGAACACGGAAAGCATTGTTTAATTCAAGTCAAGCACGTTTTCCCTATTATAGTTGAAATAGTATATTTCGCCATGAAAGCGGTGATAGTCCCAATTCTTAAAATTATTCTTCTCTGTGTACTTCTTAACTGGAACAAAGATTGTGGTCAAGGGCAAGTTAACGGTAAGACATCTCCATTGTTTTATACAAAAGCGAAATGACGGCTGATATTTTACTCATAATAGCAGTCATGGTCTATTCCATTGCTTTCTGTTTTACCAGACGAAAAAACCTGATCTCAAGAATTGAACGGCCGTGTAAATTCAAACACGAGAAAGTATTTCCATAAAACCGGTAGTCTATTAAAACATGAAGTCTCCAAAATGTAGCATACACCTGATATACGTCCCCCGTCAACATGCCACCTATACTAAAAGGTGGATACACCGTATCTGTCAGATATGAGGTTTTCCTTTCTGTGGAAAACAATGCAAAGGTACAGTACAGTAACGTTCTACGGAAAACCAAAATGAAAATATTTAAATTGATATCTATTGCTTAACAAACATTTAAGTTAAAATACCTTTAGCTTGTTCGACTTCTCAATCTTCAATGTTGTTGTTATTGTTGTTGATATTGATGTTGTTGTTGTTATTGTTTTTCTTTTCCTTTCAATAAAGAGCTTTGCGACAAATATTCTTTTGCCCAAGTCGGCGTACGGCCGAAGGAATTGGAAATTACGGTTAATAACTGAAAAAACAAAAACACTGCAGCGTGTAGGAAAACTATCGAACCGACAAAACAAAACCATTGGCAATTCTGTATTAAATGGTGACAATAATCTGAACGTAGAACGGAAGTGGAAAGGTTGTCCACTACTGTAATGTAAAAAATGTAGTGTTTGTAAAGTTCATCTATCTTCAAAACTTGAAAATTTGCAAACTAAATTTATTGTCGGACTTTGTGTTTTTGACAGAGAACCAGCCGAGAATGTATTTATATGAAGCGTGATAGCTGAATAGTGATTAAATATTGAATGAAAACTTTGGCTGGCGAATATTGTGCCCTGAATGTAGGTATTACACGACATTAAAATAAACGATAGGTTCGTGAGGATAGTAGAGACACTTTCAAAAATTGAGTTTCAAAAGAGTAAACTAAACAAACAAACAAACAAATAAACAAAACTTACTACAATAATCCAGTTAAAGATAAAGGTGGCACAAGTTTTATTGTGACATATTGTTACATAATCCCAATTGTCATAAGTTTTTGCCAATATTGGTGGCGTCATAATACAGAATTGCATGATTTAAAATCGTTATGATTTATGTGCAATATGCGAAGAATTATCGAATTCCGTAATAACAGTTAGCCTCATATATAATCAAGAGTTTTTGCTTTAAGCTTTAAAATTGTGCTTTGTCATAACAAAACATAAAAAATACTGAAAAGCAACTTTAACGGTCCTAAAAATAAAAAAATTAAAAGGCTCAATCTTACTCTTAGATTGCATCTGGATTGCACCAAACAACAAAACATTATAGATTCAAACTGTAAATTTTACTAGCGCCATATGCCCATAATTATAAAATTTATTTGTGTATTGACTCTAAAGGCAAAGACCACGGTGTACAAGACAAGGAGCCTGGTACCATTTATGGATAATTCTGGCACTTGTCTCCAAACAAAAAAATGAACTTGAGGCAGACCAAACACAACAAAACTTTCCTTTGAAATTTTTAACTCCGATATTTTAAGACATGGCCCTTTTAAGACAATTGTCACGTGTAAGATTATCGACGTCCGCAGTGACATTTGGTAGCCGTGTATTTGGTCAAATAAAATGCATATTGTTGCAAATAGAAATAGAAGAGCTTCAACGTAACGTTATCCGGCGAGAGTTTTGAAGAGTGTATATAGTTTATGGCAATAAACGTTTTTCAATGGCTTTCTGCTTATCAAGCTGCCAAAGTGTCAGAAAAGGCAAACAATAACAAAATAAAACAATGTTAAAAGGAAAGAGAAATTACAATGCAAGTTGAAGATATCGAACTACAATAAGAAAAAGCAGTCCTCAACGCAAAGGTTTAAAAAACATGTAGATTTTGTGTATTTTCTTTATTGGGCCGAAAAAAGGTTGTAAAATGAACAGTTTTGTAGCTCACTTCTTTCTTTTTCTATTCTATTTTTGGCGCAAAAGGCCTCCAAAAGATCCCGCTGTCTTGTTTTGTCTTGCCCCCTCTTTTATGTTTCCTTCTAGGTGAGTCCTATTCTTTCCTTCGGTCCTATTTCTTCTGTTCTTCTCCAGGCGGTCATTTTTGGCTCGGCAGCCCTCTTTTCCCTTTTCCCTCTGGGATCCAGTGTAAGTCCTTGTTTGTGATATAGTCATACATTTTTCTCAGGGCGTGGCCTCCGCTTTTCCTGGCTAGGTTGACAATGATGTCCTCCAGCTCAAATTGCTCCCTGGAAGACTTGTAGTTGATTTTGATGGGTTATCAAATTCGTAGAATTGTGGGTAGGCAGTGGAACGGTCTTAACTCCTTTGCGATTTTCTCGGTACTTTTCCAGCATTCGGAGCCATATAAAAGTATGGATTTGAGATTTGAGGTTAAAAGTCTCATCTTCGTCTTGAGTTATATTACGTTGGACTTTCAAATACTTTTTTTTAAATGTTCAGCAAACAATGCCTTACTCTTATTTATGCGGAAGAGTACATCGGCGTTAATACCTCCTCTTTTATCCGTTGTTCTTCCAAGGTGAGTGAACGCTTCTACTACTTCTATTTCCTGATCGTTAATGGAGTTTCGCTCATGGTATTAGAATCCATCCTTTTGGTCTTTTTTCTGCACTCATTTTAAGGCCATGTTTCCCTGAGAAGTTACTGAGCTTAGATGTTATCAATTTCATCTGTTGGACGGTCATGGAGAGGATCCGCTGTAGGTTCAAGTTTTATTTTAAATGAAGCCAAATTGTACATAATTAAGCCTTTTTTTATGATCCTCCCTTTGGTGCATCTTGTCTTTTCCTTATACTTCCTAACGCTAATCTTGCAGTGTCAGTCGATCATGTTGCAGGGTTAAATAAACTTTTAATAGAACAGCTTGTTCTCCTTAAGCTTGTGTCAGAGATCTTCATGCAGGTTCCACAATCTCAGGGTAAATTTCAGTTGTTTTGCAGCTTGAAATGTAGAATGTAGCTTTCGTTGCTTTCAGTTGCCATATCTGAAGAAAAGAACAGTTCTTGGAATTGGATATCTTTCATTCTGTCTTAACCTTACCGCAAGGATTTCTTATTCAGTTACTGTTTTAACAGACAAGAGATATTTACTTGTCCTATTGTGTTTTCATGTCGAGTAAGCGGAACTTGACTCTACATATATATGAAAATAAATATGATTTAAAAAAATTGAAAATGGATATCAATATAAAGATAATATAAAAGTAAAAATGATATATAAATATAGCTATAAATATAATTTTACTGTACCAGCAAAAACACAAATTCCAGAAAAAATCTCGGAATTTTCTATGCATTTTCGAAAACCTTCGGAAAACTCTCCAAAACTGTCCAAAACCTTATCTGAAACGTTTAAAAGTTATGGGAACTCTTTGGAAAAGGATAACTTAGTGATGGTATTGAAATGTGCAACAGTGTATTTCGACAATCATGTCTATATAAAACTGATGTATCCAAGCTGGTTTCTGTAAAAGGAGGTTAACTTACATCGATGTGTTTCATTATTGTTATGTTCCAGTGCCACTGCATCAAAACGCTAATCTTTACCTAGACCGCGTGAATATTTCCCATGACATTGTTATCAAGTACAAAAACAAAAACACGAGCTTCTTAGAACTCGCCAAACAACTCAACGTTAGACTCGGTCCAAGACTTCTCAAGGGGTGTGAGCTACAGTCCGGCACATCCTGCAAAGGCCGTTGTGAGAATAGGGAAAGAAATGAAACGCTGAAATGTTACTGCGACGGTTTATGTCAAGAGCTTGGAGACTGCTGTCACGATTACTACACCAGGTACGGAAACATAACATCTTCAAGTCGATAGTGCCGTTAGCAGGACGCAATTAGCTTAACTGAAATTAGTCAAACTGGGAAGTGGACGATTGGGGCCAGTTAAATCGAAGGGGTTTTTCAGATCTTGGCATACCCAATGTTGGCTGCACATTCATAAAAACTCAACTTACTTCACCTTGGGGAAATTGACACGGGAGGATCTTATAAATGTTAGTAGACAGGTGGGGTTACATTCGAGGGGGGAGGGAGGGGCTAACTTAAAAGGGCTTATAACCGGAATAGGCCAGGGGAGTTTATAATCGTGGGGCTCCATATTCCAACTTGGAGGATTATAATTTTAATAGTTACACTCGGCTACAACCAAGGAATATATACCAGATTTTAAACTTTGTCGTGTATTAATTGATAATGTCAAAGAAGTGAAATTTTTACTAACAATGCTTCTTTTATTTTTTCCTTTTTGATTTGTCAGTTGCGACAGGTCACTTGTGAAACAAAAACGTTCGACACACTCTTGTTTTGACCCCAAATTCATCGTCAAAAAAGACTGGGGCTTGGTCGTCGTCAGTAACTGTCCAGCCTACGTCAACAAGAGTTCCTCGCTAGTACGCGCATGCGAAGATCCCGATCCCTCAGATACGTTTCAGTTGCTACCCGTGCTTGATAAAAAAACCAATATAAACTACAGGAATTATTTTTGTGCGAGATGTAATGGGGCAACAAACGTAACATTGTGGCAAGCTCGTCACGACTGTGACAACGTCCTTGTTGTGGGAGAAATCAACTTGACCTCGTTCATGCATCAACATTGTAAGAAACCTTGGTATTCGTGGAAGTTTTCACCGACAAGAAATTCCATAACGGACTTCTGTGCTCTTCAAAAACATAGAGGCTGGTGTAAAAAGACAAACAGCAAGAAACAAGTAAATTGGGAAATGGTGAAAGATCTTTGTGAAGCTTATTATCTCCCAGTTTGTCAACAGCGATCTCTCTTTTATGGGACACTGTACAACAACCCTCATTGCCTTCTCTGTGGTGGCCGTTCTTTCATAGACTCGCATTGTTTTATGTGTCCAGGACCAGCCATTTTATTAGCTTATCCAGGAGTACCAATTGTCTTTGATTTTTCTTCTACATCACAGTTCAAAATATACGTTGCAGGTCGAAGCATAATTGTGGCAACTGAGCAGTGCTCCAAATACCAAGTGTACGATCCTTTCACTCAATCTTGTAGAGACGTTGCTCCAGTTCCAAAGCCACCAACTGAGAGAGAAACGCGTATAAAAACACTTTTAAAAAAACCCACTTCAAACACCACTTCCACTAGTTCCACTTCAAATACCGTATTCACCAATCACACTTCAAATGTTACTTTCATACAAAACTGCAGCGACACCTTATTCACGAATACAGAGGTCACGTTCTTTCCAAATAAAAGTGTTTACATCAAGCCTCACAACCGTCTATACCCAAAATCGTTTTACAATGTAAATAAAAATAGAATTATCCTTTGTACCAATTTTTCTCGAAACTACACAAACGTTGTCGCAATCGTTCAAACGGGTATAGAAAATCCGTTAGTCTTACGTCTTATTACGTACGTTGGAGGTGCTTTATCAATCCTCAGTCTAATAGTTCTAATTGCTGTGCATGTTCGAATCAAGGAGACAAAAATATTATCCGGCAAGATAGTGGTGAGTTTGTCCTGCGCGTTGTTGGTGTTCCAAGTGGGTTTCTTCCTGACTGGTCTCACAGGGATACCAGCCCTCTGTAGTGCAGTGGCTCTTGTGCTGCATTATTTTCTGTTAGCATCTTTCTTTTGGATGAACGTTTTAGCTGCTGATATGGCATACACCTTTGCTTTAATGGGTGAGTCGGACAACAACCAACACACATTTGTTTATTTAATTTACAACAAGATGTGCTTGCCTTATTCAAGGGATGGTGATTGTTTGAAGATAAGCAATGACGTTGCATCTACTGGATTTTAATTTTAATGTGGCAACATTCATCTCTGTTTGTCTCTATAGTTTGCTTTCAAGTATATTGTATCTAGAATCTGCCATGCTATCCAAGCACGTCACCATAAGTCATTCTTTGTTTTTATTAACTCAGTAGTTAACTCAACACCTGCTATTTAAGTTGGGCTCAGTTCTCGATCAGGGAAGCAAGACTAGCATGTATTTTCTTCCTCTGCTTTTGTATTCAGTATCATTATTTGTCAAATCTTGGCAATCGGACATTTGGCACTTGCTCAGAGTTAGCAAATCAGTTTCCTCTATCTTGTCTGCTCACGAAACACCTTCACAGATGGCTTTGCAAGATTAATAAGGATGTTGTTTGCTCGTTTTGTAAATAAGAATTATATAGAACATTAAACATACATTCTCAGGAGTTTAAAGTCACTAGTTTTTCATTGCACTTAGACCTGAAACCATTTTGCGTTCACGAAGTTCAAGTACGTGTTTCTAGCGCGTAAACTCCGTTCTTCTGGATGTAGCATTTTCGCAATGATTACAAAAATACAGAAGAGAATCACCTCCGTTAAAAAGGTTGTAATCAAAAAGCTCTTTGGCTGTCTACTTCCTTAAAATAGCTGTTTTTTTAGCAAACTGTAGAGAAAGTTGCACCTAAACTCCCATACAATTTCTTATCGCCACTGTTTTTGATTGCTTTCTATTGCAGAATCTACTGTTCTTCCTGGCCATGATGGAGAACACAGGAAGTTCCTCAAGTATTGCTGTTATGGTTGGATCACTCCTTTGGTGTGGGTGGGTGTCTGTGTGTCTTTGGAATGGTCTCACGCGATGTCTATTGGATACGGTATGTGTCAGTGCGGATATGTATGAGTGTGTGTTTGTGTGTGTTTTCTTTTACTTGTCCCACGTCTTACCTTTTAGGTACAGTGAGTATAGGTATTGGTGGGAAATTTTGTGTGTTTTGACAATCTCACGTATTATTCGTACTTATGGCGATTTAATTGGTTCAGGAATAACTTGCTGATTCTATTGAGTTTAACCCAAGGTTTAGAGTTCTTCATTAGATCCCAGAATGTCAGAAGCACAGTTAGTGACAGTCTTGACTTTAATACTCTGTAAACGTAGCTAAATTGCTTAAGCCCTTATCAGAATCAAACCATATTGCCTCCTGCTATATTTGGTCTTATCCTTCTATCACTCTTAACGCATGTTACCTTCCACTATCCCTTATGTAAGTTTAAACCAGTTCGTTGTATGGTACCAATTGGCTTTAGAGAGGACAATCTGTTGGACTGTTAATGTTTCTACCCTTCCTTCTATAATCTTTCAAGTTTCTATTTGAGCTGTTTGATCTACAATGATCTTGGTCAACCCCTTCATAGTCATCCTTCGACTCTGAAAGGGTTGAGTATGACCTGCAGTATCGCTAAATTCTTGCTCCTTCTTCCTTGCACGCTAGTTTCAAAGGTCATAGCTTTGCAGTTGC
>JANRMR010066653.1:0-14066 GCA_025434825.1 Bergia sp. 'catenularis' | reverse complement strand
ATTATTTTTTGTGAAGTACATATTCTTTGATAGATGTGCTATAACAACGATGGATACGGCATAGCCAAGTGTGCCCTCAAACGGAGGATTTCGGTATGAAATTTTCAAATTGCTTTTTAAAATTAGGCCTACTCTGGGACCCAAAGTCGCCGAAATTTAATTTTTTTTTCGATAGCTTGAGAACGAGGTTGACAAATGGCTGACATCTTCTTGGGTTCCCGGATGTGACTGCGGCATCACGGACCACGCTGTGCATATATTTGCTTTTGGAGGAAGGAAAGAGAAAGTTGGTAAAGAAAATGTCGGGCCTAGGCTCATACGGCTCTGGCTCGTATTATTCAAGCTCTCTGATGGCTCCATCAATAAATCAGAACCGTCGAAGCGACAGAGGAAATTATGATGACCGAAGATATCCCGAGAGAAGCGAATCTCGGTCAAGATTCAGCGACAACTACAGAGACCAGAGTGATCTCGGGGGTCCAAGACGCCAAAGCCGGTTTTCTCCCGTGAGTTTTAATTTTTATCGGTTAGAAAATTTATGGTCAAGCATCACCTATTATGAGAATATGATTTTGAGGATATGATGTATTGCGATTGGATTTATCGAGCAGAAGATGTGGAAAGGTTTTGCCTACACGCTTGGTCGACGCTAACAAATATATATCTCTCTGCAGCGTGGAACTGCCGCCAACTGGCAAAGGCTAACCGCAACAGCAGTATTTTTAAATTGAAAACGTTTTCTTTCTTGTTATACATGAAACCAAAGTTTATGGCTTAACGACTTGGAAGTTTATTTTTTTATACAAGAATTGGGACGGGGTAATGAACATGTAGACATGTAGATTGTAGAATATTTTATAAAATATTTCTCAGTGTTCACAAAATGCTTCCTCGTGGTTTGTCTGGCTGCATCGAAATTGAGTATTAACTTTATTGTATTGTGTCACAATTCAGTGTTTGTTTTTATAGTTTTGCCTTGATTCAGAAAATACATGCATTCCTCGTTGTTTTCGTGTATTGATAAAAAAGTCAATATGTTAGATATTTTTAAAGAAGATTTTTGAAAATTTTGTGTGTGAATAAAATCACGGTGACCCCCCCCCCCAGACATTTTGAGAACATCAAAATTTGATGCATAGTGATAAGTTCCCAACTGCACAGCATTTAACATTGGAAGTAAGATGCACACACAGTATGTAGTTTTCAACAAAATAAGGTTCTAACATAATTTCCAGACAGACCCAATTTTCATCAACCACAGAAATAAACTTCAACAGATTACCTGCACTGGCGAATTACCTGCACTAGCCCATTATCACAGCAGGAAATCATACCATATCCTGGAAGTCATGATTTTAGCTATTATTCTTTTTAATTATGAGAACAGTTTCTGTATCACAGGCAACATGTCGAATCGATTGATCAATGTTTATGGAAAATTTCAGGGAATGTTATACAAGTTGACTTTAGAACTCAACAGATAGCTTGCACTGCTAGATTACCTTGACCTGCTACCATGTTGGGTAAAATTAATGGATAACCTCATTGGTCCCAAGTTTCAGGTGGCCCATTAATGATCACCATGGTGCCTATCATAATGTGCGCACATGTTGGTGACGTGTGATTAGCTTACAAACAAGAGAAACTAAACATTCCTTGGACATCACATTCACATTTAGCAGTGTTCTGAGACCTATCATAGCACACATTTATGTTATGAAACTCATTAAAAACCAAAATTGGGCAACATGAAACAATCAGATTTGGTTGGAACTACAGAATCTCAATGTGATTGCAGTTTTTTTACTAGCCTGGCCAGCCTGCAGGTTTTGATGTTCAAATGTGGGTCCAACCTGCCGGATGCAGATCATTTGGGACCTGTACTACCTGTTGGTAATCATCCATAAATTACAGTAATGGATTAGTAGAAAGGAGCAAGAGGTTATTTTGGTCCATTACAGGTTAACCCCTAGCAGTAGTTTGTTCTCATTTTTACAGCTAGGTTGATTGGAGCAAGGTAATGTTTTGCTCAACATTGATTTGGCTTTGAAGCAAGAGTCAAGACATGTCAATTGATCATTGTGCTATTGACTATTATTTTGAAATTTATTGTTTAATATGCAGTGCCTTCTGTGTTCTATCCTTCCTTTTTCTGCTTTCTGCTGCTGACCTACTTTTCTCAGTAACACTTTTTGTTCTTTTGGAGCGAGCTGCATTGTTTGGTGTGTGGTATAGATATCATCACAAGGTGGAGTGGTGTTTGTTAATAATTAGATAATGCATTATTTTTCTTTATCTTTGAGCATTGCACTAACTTGCTTGTGACTATTTTGCAGGATTTTTCCAGAAGCAAATGAAGCATAGGCTTCTGGAAACCCATTCTTTGATTTTAATCCAGCTCCAGAAACTGGATGTTCCTGTGTCACAAAATAGTTCTCATTCAGACATGAAACAACCTGTGTTGCTGTTCTGTTGTGTTGCTGCATTCTTCAGTATTTCTTCAGTCATCATTCTTGGACAGATATCTAACTGAAATAATTATTCAATGTGTTCACTGACCTGGCCTACCTAAGGTTATTGCTGCGACTGCATGATCTTTTACCAACAAATGTCACATTAGAATGTTATGGTTTTGGATTTTTCTTCTTTTGTTCATATGAGAAGCCACAACTTAAACTTTTGTCTTGAAAAGGAAATTGGCCAATTCATTGGAATCCTCTCTTTTAGAGAAGAGAATTTCCAAAGTTGCTGTGAGAGACTGTTGACATCCTTTTTTCAAGAATTTGAAATTGGTTAAGTTCTGTATCATTTACAAGTCACAGCAGTGTTACCAAGACTTCACACTTACCACAGGATCTACATGTATTTGGTCTCATTGTGTTTCTCTGCAGAGAAGTTATGAATGTATTTTAGATAGTTTGTTACAACATCTTGTTGATCGAGTTGAACAGTTTTTCCAGCCTCATATGTAACAGGGCTGAAGTTTAAAGGATTGCTATATGGCCTTTTACTCCTTAGATATTTACTGGTCTATGACAAACTAGTTGTTTTTCAGCTGGTTTTACTCTAGAATCTGTGCAGAAGGTTCAATTGAGTGCTCCATCTCACAAAGATCTCAAATGGAGACAGACAAAGAGCAAGAGAAATCAAAATAGTGACATTGAATTATCGAGTAACTGAAATATTTTAAGTAACTGTCTTAAACTTGGCATGAACACTCTGGAGGAAATCAAGACAGTGAAAAATCAGCTGATGTGTTAATGTAACAACTCACAACTAGCTGAATCAGCATTTGTCACACTCTTCCTTAGAGTTAAGAAAAGCTCACAAAACAATACAGACAATGCCTGTCCATGTATTCTAATTACCTGTGCAGTACAGTGTTGTGACTACAAATATTAACTACGTCAAGTGTGGAACAATGCACTCACACTTGATATTTGTTTGTGTTTAGAGTATGAAGCCAGTTTCATAAATAGCTATCTGTGTATAACACACAATTTGTTGTAGCAAACTGCTATGTGCTTGTGAGAAGTCATGTGTCTGAGCCAACTGGACTGTGAGGTCTGATGTATGTTTTTTGTGCTGTATCAGGGGCATCATTAGAAGGCTGATCCACATACACAAGGACCAGACTGAACCCGCATAATTTAAATCAGAAAAAGATGATTTCACTGGAAATGTTTTATTTTGCCTGCCTTCCCTGTCATACACACCCTCCTACTTTAAAAATCAATAAAACCTCTGCTTTATATGCTTACTGGCCTTATGTGTACTAAGTTTTGTAAACTTGTGCAGCTCACTCATGCTGTAGTACTGCATTGCATTTGAAACTAGTGTTAATTAATAAGCAAGTTTGTTCTTTACATTCAGGTGGAGTTAAGTTTGTGGGTGATATACAGATGGTTCACGAAATACTTGTTTTGTCACTTTACTCACAGCCTCCATATTCTGGTGGCCAGCGTGGAGACAGACGTCAGGATCAAAGAAGCAAAGCTGTCAGTTATCCACTAGGTCACTTAGGCCACCAGGGCTCCTCACGGTCAGACTATGATCGTGATGACAGAGACTTTGAGTACAGCCGTGACCGCAACAGAAGTTCAAATCGCAATCGCAACAGTGGGATGAGAGGAGCCATGAGTTTGAATGAAGGACCAGGCATTCTAGGTGCTAAACCTGGTGCACCACCACCCCCAATGCCAACAGAACTATCTTCATCTCTGCAAGGTCTGCTAATGCACTGAGTGTTGTTGACGTCAGTAGCACTTAATCTGTTTTATCAACTCTGTAAACCTCAACAAAGTTCACACTTCATAACTTCAACAGGCCATTTGAAATGATGGGCAGAACCGATTGGTTAAGTGTGAACTTTCTGCTGGAGTTAATGCAATCACATTTTGATCTACCCATTTGTACTACTGTTGCCTGTTTAAAAATGATGTGCAATGTGCTTTCTGCTGTTATCCTGATGGCTCATTGTCACTGAAGCAAAGCAACTTGGTTGCCACTGATTCAAGCAGTAGTCATGCCTGTGATATCTTCTTCAATGTCTCCAAAACAACATTTTAATGTATATTCAAGTTATCCTCCTGTCTTCCTTGCTATCTAAAATCTTTCAAGCAAGTCATTCTGCTTGCATGTTGCGAAATGGAATTTCCAGGGCAACTGTGAAACCATGTTATTGAATCATTCAATCCAAGCAATTCGTTAGCATCCAACTTTCTGGCTATAATATCAGTACTGTTTAATTAAGCAGCTAATCACTTGCAGCGAACCAGCCAAAATGAATTACATACTTCTCCCAACTTGTTTGAAGAAAGCATGTTTAAAGACACATTGAGAGAAAATTATCAATACATCATGTCACATTTGGAGCTGAAAGGGTTAAATCATTCAGGAATACTGGGGTGTGCAAGTGCAAATCTCATCATTGGCACTGCATGTTTACAAGTTATGTCAAATTGTATTTTGTTGGACATACAGTCTCTTCACTGTTTTATTGCCTCTTCATCTTGCATATCTCAGCTTGCATTTGTTCAAGTGTTCCTGTCCTTACTTAAATGTTATTCCCGGTGCGTTGTTACTATATGTCTAACTCTTGTGATATTGGTATCTTGCCAACCCTGTTCAATAACAGCATTTCACTTCTGTGGACAGCTGTAAGAAGTCAGTGCTGTTTTTCTGATTGACTTGAAATGTAGTACTTTGGTTCAAGTTCTACCCTAATAGCCAATAGCATTTTTCTTTCTCAAAGTCACAGAGAGCTGTGTCATTGTTTCTGTTTGTGAGTACAGTGCCAATTTTACTCAACTATCCCATTTGCATTATGTTATCATTGCATTGTCAAAGCTGCTTTTGACTGTCCAATGAAATTACTTCTTCTTTGTGACAAGAACTACCAAATCACAAACACAACTTGTTATTTTACCATAATGATGTTTATTTGCATGTTATATTGTTAAGCAATAAGCTTCAATAACTAGCTGTGAAAAGTCATGTTAATGCATTTATAGCTGTGAATTATCTGAAAGCTGTGTGCATGCCAATTGCATCACCTTTCTCTAGTGAAGAAAAATTGACACTATAAACTTGTTCACCGCTGGACTCCACTTTAGCAAGTGAAAATTGTTGTGTGGAAACATTGAATTCTGATATACACTTTTCACCCTTTCAATTCCTGGAAAGCTTGTGCACTTTTAAAAAAAAGTTGAGTTCCAAAAAACTCATGGAAAAACACCCTTTTTTCTTTATGTTTGTGGAAATCTTGTGTGTCTAATTTAGGACTTTTGAAGTAGATGGCTTTTGTATTAAAATGTAATTGAATGGTTATGTTGGAATTGAAGAAAAATTGGAAGTATTGACATTTGTGTTTTACACAATTTATTGATCTGTAAAATCACCTGACTGAGCTTGCAAAAGAAAGGGTTTTAAAGAATATTAATGATTGCTAAGTTACATGTACTTAAACAAATATAAGCTTTTATCGTGACAGAACTTACTAGTCACAGGAATTCTGAGAGAGTTGCCTTCAAGAAACTAACACTTCAAGTTTATTTCAATTGTGGTTTCTTGCTGTCAGGCCTTGGCTTGTCTGGTCTATCTCCAGATGGTCTGAGAGCTCAGATAGCACAGCAGCAGCAACAGTTGATGGCAATGGTGCAAACCCAGTCCCTGCTGGCAGCCGTCCAAGCCCAAGCCCACTCGCAAGTCAACCAGAGGCCCCCACCATTTAACCCTGCAGGCCTCCTGCCAACCCCACCCATGCCCCCAGAGAGACGAAACCACCCACAACAGACACGCAAGCGCAGGAATGACTCATTGCTGCAGGGTGGCAATTATGGAAAACGGGACCGGCAATCATATGACAACAGGAACAGAAACCAACAAGGGTATAATAACAGAAGGGGGAATCAGTGGGGTCCACGGCAAAACAGAAGGCCAGGCAACACTTCACAGCAGCAGCAGAGAAAGGGATCTACCCCACCTCGTTCTTCTTCAGAAACAAAAGATGACAAGTCCAAAAGTGAGGTGCGGGGAGATGCGGTAAAAAAGCCAGGTATGTGTATGTAAAATTTATAATTTTTTTTGTTGTTTTCTTCTAATTCACCTGTGTTAAACTTGTAAGTGATATTCAAGCCTCTCAGTGGAAGGTGTGTGGTACTTCATGTAATGGTGTATGTTGATTATAGGTTCACATATTGCAGTAAAAAATATATTTTTATTAATATAGAAGGGAAGATGATGTAAAAGTTCTATTTTAAAGCTTAATTTTGTGAAAAGCCATTACTTTAATAAACTAAGCACAATGAAACTGATGAATCATTTAATACCATGTTTAAAATGTACAGCTTACAATCTTCAAAGGGAATAAGTTGTTTCTTTATGGAGGACATAGTCATATTGTGGTTTGGTTTTTTCAAACAATGATAGATTAATTTTGCAACAATGTAAAGTTAACACAAAATAATTAATTAAATCTTCTACCAGCCGAGGATATTAACACGAAACATATGCCTTCATTAAACTGTTGTTTCACTGAAGATGCTACCATTGCTGTTCTACTCAATGAAGGTGTCATCAAAGCTTAATAAACTCTTGCTCCAGAAGCAAGTGCATTTGATCTGGATCGAAGATACGCGATTTCCATTCTAACAGCATGAAAATGGTAGTAGTAAAGCTTGATAAGACCTAGACATACTGGTATTGTCAAAAGAACCAGTTTATGACTCCTGGATACAGAAAATGTGTTATTGGCCTATTGTAAAACTGTGGGTTCATTTTAGGATAAACTAGCAACTACTACAAGATGTTTTAAATTAAATGTACAGTAGCAAGTCAACTGAATTATCAGCAGTCATTGTTCTTGTTAGCATTCCTGAATAGAAGTTCTTTCATTCTTTGAACTATGTTGTTTCTGTTGATCATGTCAGATAAAGATGTAGAGGAAGATGAGAATGAGACACCTGCAGATGATGAGGAAAAAACTGAGCTCCACCAGGATCCTAAAGAAACATCCTCTCAAAGTGACAAGGATCCAGACAATGAACAACCTCAGACTGACAAACCTAACGTTGTCATGAATTTTCTGGGCCAGGATGTTGAAGCATTGGTTACAGGGCTATTTAATGCTGTCAAACAGCAATATGTTTGTACAGACTGCAAGATTATCTGCAACAAGGAGTTGGTAAGACATAACAGATGGTCTTAGCATACACATATTTCAGAAGTGTGCCATACCTAAAAAATGTTAATTTACAAGGGCTCTTTCACAACTTTGTGCAAGCTTGAACTAAGGTTCATTGAGAAGACTAAGCTACAATCCAAAATAAAGATTAATGATATATTAACAGACACTATTCAAATACCACATGAATGTATTATTAAATACTTTGACTGAAAAGTGCTGTTGATGGTTTGTCTGGCAACAATCAAGTAAAATTGTAGGTTTTTGTGTGTTACTGTATTCTGGGCCAAAACACTTGTCAGTAGTAATTTGGTTGAAAGTTCTATTAACCTTGGCATAAGGTATTGAATTTTGTTTTCATTGAGGGCTTTCTGACTTTTTAAAAGTCTTGAAAATTCAATATTGAGATGATTAATAGTTTCTTAGTTACTGTAATTTGAACTTTGTGGTGGTCTAACTTGTTTCCCAAAATGTCCCCAAAACAATTTAACCCTTTCAGCCCCAAACACAACGTTTGACGTGTTGCTAAATTCTCCTAAACTGTTTCCATATGTTCCTTGTAAACAGTTTGGGAGAACTTCACTTTCATACTAGATAGCTTATTGTATGTGATCAATTCCTTTATTCTCACCACCAAACAACTTATTTTGTCTTGATAATATAAGGAGAAAATAGATGTTGATAAACTGGCTGGGGCTGAAAGGGTTAATGATTGTGTAGATTTTGGCAAATTTAGAAATGTTTGTCTTGATTCCTCTTAATAGAATAACTAGATGTGTTTTTTGGTGATCTTAGTCAAGGACATTTTGATTGAAAAAACACCTTTTTTACAGAGTATGTTTTTGTCAACCATGTATATGAACCACTCTGAACACCAGAATATTTAATTAGCTTTCAGGTTTTTATCATTGTTTTGGACATAGGGCTGTGGGGTAGAGTTTATTTTAAGAACATATAATAATTTTGCACCCTGTTAAAATAAAGTGTTCTTAAAGGGACTATTTTATGGCTAAATTAATGGGTTTTCTCTTTTCTAGTGGATTTCAAAAGAAAATATCTTAATCCACTAAAAACACAATAATCACTTCTGCCAAAGGTTTTGTGTATTTTATACAATTTACTATATTGTGTTCCAGCCCGGAACATCAGAACTGACAACTACAATCCAACTTAATCACCACCTAAAATAGACCATCAGTAGCATTTACCTCTTGAAAAACGTAGATTGGTATCTGAACAGTACCTCTTTAAAGAAAGATATTTTAGTTTGAAACAGGTTTTTTTTGTCATAAAATCCCTGAGCATGTGCAAATTACAGTAATTTTTTGAAATATTTTTGTTCTATAACTTGGTAAATCAGATTACTCTAGCACTCCACAACTTTGACAACTTCTATATTTTTATCTTGTAATATTATACTTTATTTTTCTTAAACATTTTTTTTTTGTAAAACCACCTATGCCATTGTCAAAAGTGACTGCCATACAGACAGCTTGTACATGAGAGACATATTTGATTGTAATTATATTCATCAACTCCTTGTTTCCTGCAGAGCTTCAGACAGCATTTGCTTGGCAAGCGTCACAGTAAGACCATCTTAGAGAATTCTGGGAAGGAGCTTGACCTGGATGAATGGAAGAAGTTTCAGGTATGTCAAGTTTTGTGTCATTTTTCAGAAACTTTGAGTAAAATCCTCCCATTAACTTGTAGTGTGCACTACAAATGCATAGGAGGTTTGGGATTCCTTTTGCTCATGGTCAGCAGTGTTTGTTCAAATTGTTGCAGAGTACATGCTTGTTTATCAACTTATTTCAAAACTGTTCAATCAAGGATGTGTTGAGTATTGTTTTATGTTCTGAATCTCTATTACAAGTGGTAGAAAATCTAAATGATGTGAATCACTAACCACAACATGGAGATGATGGTGAACATTGTAGTTGTTAAGAATGACTACAAATATAAGTTCATGGGGGGTTTCTGTTTCATACTTAGGATAATGGGCGTATTCAGGAACAGGCAGAGAAACCAGCACCAGTTGAGGAAAAGACCAATGAAAGTGCTGTGGCTACAGTCACCCCGGTCCAGGATGTTCCTCCATCTCCGCTGCAGTTCCAGTCAGATGAGGAGTGTGACTTTGTCAAGTACACATGTGACACAAGAAAAATGGCAGTGAAGAATGGCGACCTCATCACAATCTCCTCCATCACTGAAGCAAGGGTTAGGATCTCTGGATTCACCAGTGGTAGAAACATGTATGGTAAGTTGACCTCTTCTTCTGTCTCTTCCCCTTCATCCTATTCACCCTCATCCTCATCTACCTTCCTCTTCTTTTTCTTCATCTGGATCCTCTTCCTCCTTATCTTTCTTTTCATCCTTATATTCCTCATTTTCCTCTTCATTGTGCTCATCTTCCTATTTGCTCTCTTCATTATCTTCCCCTCTTCATATCATCACCCTCTTCTTCTTTTGCCTCATCTCCTTCCTCTTTCTCCTCTTCATCCTTTTCCTACAGTGCTGTCTCATCCTCCTCCTCTTCCTCTTTGTTGTCCTCCACTTCCTCTTCCTCTTTCTGCTCTTCATCCTCTTCCTACAGTTCCGTCTCTTCCTCCTCCTCTTCCTCTTTGTCTTCCTCCACTGTCCCTTCTTCATCTTCCTCTTTCTCCTCTTCCTCCTCTTCCTACAGTGCCTTCTCTTCCTCCTTCTCTTCCTCTTTGGTCCTCTGCATCTTCCTGTTATTCCTCCTATTCCACCTCTTCCTCTTTGTCCTCTTCATCAGCATGCTCTTAACCCTATTCACCTCATTTTTCTCCTCCACCACCTCCTTTTCCTTCTCTCCCCTTTCCCCTCCCTTTCATCCTTTTCTGTTGCTTCCTCCTCCACCCCTTCATTCTTCTACTTCAGCTTCTAATCATTTCAGGATCTCATTCTGATTACCTTCAGACTGTGTGTTTATTGTTCTTACTTTTCACCATACTAGCCAGGCTCTTTCTTGCTCTTATTCTTATTTTCCATTTATATTACATGTATCTTATCTTAGTTGGTACATCTTGTCCGGCAAGTTTTTAAAATAATTTACTTGTCTGTACTTTGCACGAAGGTTGTGAATTTGTAAAAGCAGTTGCTGGATTCAATTGCCGGCTGTGCAAATCCTTTATTCGTTATGGAAATGATGTAACCAGCCACATTCGAGGGAAAAAACATCAAAGGAATTATCAGGTAATCAAACATCTTATCACAGTTTGACATAATCTTTTTTTTCATATTTGGATGTTTCAAGTGTCTTCCTTCATAATTCAGTGTCAAACTAAAACTGCAGAAATATTTTAAAACTTCTAAATACTTTTATTATTATATTATTTTCACTGACAAACCTCAGAAGAGAGAACAACACCTGTCCAGCAAAACCAATATTTCTGTAAAATTAATATTTAATTTAATTGCCTTGAACTTCATTTCCATTTCTCAACAGTACCATATACCTCAAGTTTATACATCTGTTTGAGGTTTTGTTTCAAATGGGTATTTGGCAAGATGTTTTGTATGTGATAGCAATCTATTTCATATGTCATTTTGATAGAAATTTATTTCTCAGGAAAACTTTTCCAAATTATTGTCAGTGAGAAATCTTCTGGTAAAAGAGCTCATTTTTATTAAGTAGCAATAACTAGCAGTTTTTTGAGCCCTGGGACACTAACCAACTTTTTCTCTTAGTTTGGGGTTTTGATAGTTTTTATTTTTGTAATTTCTGTTGTATGTAGAAGCAGGCATAGCTCAGTTGGTTAGTGCGCAGCCTTCAGAACTGGAGGTCCCCAGTTCGATTCTTGGTGACTCCAACATCTGCTTTGACCTTCCTCTGATTCGTGTAGCTTTAGCCTTAAATATCCATAAAACAGAGTGCAGATAGAGGGAGGGGGGTAAAGGGTGCACCAAGAGTCACAAGTTTATTAGTTACCACAATTACACTCACATGTTACCCTCATTAAAGAAAGTCGCTTTACCTTTACCCTTTTACCTTTATGGCACTGCAGTGTACTGCTATTAAGGCCAAATAAAAAAAAATAGTTGGTTAGCATCCTTTTTTCCACATTTTTATGGTCGGGCAGGCTGTTTTTATTTTTATTTTCTATTTATTTATTTATTTTTAAAAAGTAGAGGGGTAGGGAGGAAGGGGGGATGAAACCCATTGTTTCTTGTCATGCACACTATTTATGTGCCAAGCCATCAGTATTTTGGATCAGTGCATGATTGTGGTCAGTCACGTACGTGATGCTGTGCATTATCTTATTGAAGAAAGTCGGCCACTGATATAAGTAGCCCATTGATGACCCTCAAGGCTCAGGATCAGAGGCTGTAAAATGTGTGAATGGTGAGGAAATATTGTTCTGAGTATTTTATATAAGAACTGGATCATTTTAAAAGAAAAAGTATGAAAATAAAAAAGATATGGTCAGTGGCTTTTTTCAATGGTCGGGCAGGGATGCTAACCAACTAATTTTTTTTTATTTGGCCTAATTATTTATCTATGTAATTTATCTGCTATTTCAGTTGTATATACAGGAGCATCCACAGTATGTTGAGAACCAGTTGTCTAGAAACAAAGAGCTTGAGTTAATCTTGGAGAAGAGGGAGGGTGAAGAAGTTGTGCTGTATGAAGTGTTGGATGAAGATGTCAAGAAACCAAGGAGAAGGAGAAGGGACTCGCAGGGAGCAGAACAATCAGAGGTATACGGTAGACCATCTGTCTGTGTAAATATTCGTTGCCCCTGATAAATTCCAACTTCTAATCTGCCTGATCCAACTCTTTCTAGTTCATCCGTTTGAAGCCCATGATGTGTTATTGTAGTGATATGATGATATCTAGCTTTAACTGGCACTCTTTTAAAATTGTATTTCCTGTATAGGGACTCTGATGTGCACAAGTCTTTGATTCTTGGAGTAAATGACAGATGTAGATAATGCATTGGTTTGAACAACAAGACACCATTTTCATTCAGGTTAAAAAGTTTGAGATTGCCTCATTTGCTTTGTCTGTGTACATTCTAGGTTCCAATTACAAAGTTTGTGATAGCTCCATCAGCAGAGGATAAGACAGTCCAAGAATTACCTTGTGAGGAGATAGAATCAACTGAAGATGAAGTTATTGAAAGCCTGCTACAGGATTCAACAGAGAGTTATGGCTGTATACTGGAAGAAAATGAGGAGGAACTGAAGCATGATACAGCAGTTGAGAGGCTGGAGAGTGAAGAGTTGCTGCTGCTTGAAGATGAAAAGAGTGCTGTGGATGATAATGTGAAGGAAAATGAAGTCGCTGTCTCACCTGAGGCCAAACTACAGGTAAACATACACACTCATACAGTAGACATGACACATAGTTAAATCTGACTGCATTTTCAAGATCACTATTGTTGGTTCCATTAGTTTTCACAAGTACATCTGTTACCCTTTGTGCCTTATCTCCAGGTTTATCAAACCCAAAAGTTTTCAGGTCAATCCCTCCCTAAACCTTAACCTAACCCCAACCTTTACTCTAACCCAACCTAAGGGAGGGATAGGTGACTAGCTACCCAGAAACCTTCATCGATATCAGAGGAGCCACTGAGGTTTATGACCCACCTACCCTTCTTTCCCTAAACATTAACCTAACCCCAACCTTGACTCTAACCCAACCTAAGGGAGGAATAGGTAACTGGCTACCCAGAAACCTCCATCGATATCAGAGGATCCACTGAGGTTTATGACCCACCTACCCTTCTTTCCCTAAACATTAACCTAACCCCAACCTTGACTCTAACCCAACCTAAGGGAGGGATAGGTAACTGGCTACCCAGAAACCTCCATCGATATCAGAGGATTCACTGAGGTTCATGACCCACCTACCCTTCTTTCCCTAAACATTAACCTAACCCCAACCTTTACTCTAACCCTAACGTAAGGGAGGGATAGGTGACTAGCTACCCAGAAACCTCCATCGATATCAGAGGATCTCACTGAGGTTTATGACCCACCTACTCTTCTTCTCCTAAACCTTAACCTAACCTCATCCTTGACTCTAACCCAACCTAAGGGAGGGATAGGTGACTAGCTACCCAGAAACCTCCATCGATATCAGAGGAGCCACCAAGGTTTATGACCTACCTACTCTTCTTCTCCTAAACCTTAACCTAACCCCAACCTTGACTCTAACCCTAACGTAAGGGAGGGATAGGTGACTAGCTACCCAGAAACCTCCATTGATATCAGAGGATCCACTGAGGTTTATGACCCACCTACCCTTCTCTCTAAACAATAACCGAAACCCAACCTTTACTCTAACCCAACCTAAGGGAGGGATAGGTGGGTCATTTCCCAGAAGCTTGGATTAACCCAAGTTTTCACAACGGTA
>JANRMR010066652.1:0-23355 GCA_025434825.1 Bergia sp. 'catenularis' | reverse complement strand
TTGTGTTAGGTTGGACTGGTGCTGGATGTCACGAGCCAGACTGCCCTGGAACACCTAACTGTTTCAACCGTGGACACTGCAATACTACCAACCGCGTCACACCGGAGTGTACTGACTGTATTAAGGGCTGGATGGGGCCAGCTTGTAACGACCCTTGTGTCCACGGACACCCAGAAAATGGTGTTTGCAAATGTGATCTTTGCTATACCCACCAAGGATGTGACAGTGAGTGTTCAGGCAATGGCGAGTGCATTGAAGGAAAATATTGTCGGTGCTACTCAGTTCCAGGCAGTGCCCACAGTGGACCCAATTGCGAACTTCCAGGATGCCCTGGTGACGATGGAAACTGTAATGGGAAAGGCTTCTGTAATCTCAACTTACGACGTTGCGAGTGCTATGCTGGCTGGGCGGGGAACGCCTGTGACGAACCGGATTGCCCAGGGACTCCTCGGTGTTCTGGTCACGGGGATTGTAGTCAGGCGCTGCCCCGAAGGTGCAACTGTTATAGGGCCTGGGCTGGTGAAACCTGTGAAGTGCCTTGCGTCAACGGCGTTAACTATGGCAATTCATCGGGTTGCATGTGTGGGCCATGCTATTCTGGTGTTGGTTGCGACCTAGAATGTTCTGGAAACGGAAGATGCATCAACGGGCAGTGCCGGTGTGATGTGCAAAAAGGTTTCAAGGGAGACGTCTGCCACCTTCCCAGCTGCCCAGGGTGGCCTTTAGATTGTAGCGGCCACGGAACATGTAACAAGGCCACTCTGACGTGCCAGTGTGATCCTGGGTGGGTCAGTACATGGTGTGGGGTCCCAGACTGTCCTGGGGACCCTGACTGTAACGGACACGGAATTTGTGTGCCACCAACCGTGAAAGGAGGACAGCCCAAGTGCAACTGTACTCAGGGGTGGATGGGTGAAGCGTGTGAGTTGCCATGTACCCATGGTCAACCAACTGCTGACTATGTTTGTATTTGTGATCCTTGCTATGGTGGGGACGGGTGCAACTTGCTCTGTTCAAACCACAGTCGAATTTGTGTCAACGGGTCTTGTGACTGTGGATTTGATGGATGGCGGGGGAATGCGTGCGAAAGGAAGGGCTGTCCTGGATACGGAAAGGACTGCTCCGGTCATGGAAAGTGTCTAATTGCCTCTCAAACGTGTATCTGCGACCCGGGTTGGGAAGGTAAGAAAATGCGCTCAGTAAATGACACCAAGGAATACCAAATCTTTTTGTTTAAGTGAATTGATCCAGGAACGTCTAATACTAAAAGAAGCAAGTCTAAAGTAGAGTGACTCATTAGATGATTTGCTATCTGGTCAGAAACGAAAAATGGCTAGAAAGAAGGTTATCTTTTATTTTCGTCTTAATGGCTTACTTGTCAGCTCGCTGCTGGTCTTAAGACTTTTTGTACCCTTTATTCATGCATGTTCCTAGTGTTCTGTTATAATTATTCAAAGTTTTTAAAACCTAATAAACCTTCGAACTAGACATCACCTATTCCCCACTTGTATTTATTTTGTCCCTTTAATCAAGCCAGTATTTTGTACGTGAAGAGAATTGTATCGCCATGCATCTGCTTACTCCTTGAGGCCGTATCGTAGTGGCTAGATAGTCCTTGTAATAATGGTTATAATAATAATAATAATAATAACAATAATAATAATGATGATAATAACAATAATAAATGGTTTTGCGCAGATTCTGTTCATAGTCAGATATTATTTCATGAAAGTACGAGCAATACAGCTGCAAACCTTCAATGAGCTAGAGAAAGTATAGCTTAAACTCTTAAAAGAGCTACCAAGAGTGCTGAAAAACCAGAAACCAGATATAAACTCCGCCTGAAAGAGAAAACTTTTTTGTTGGCATTTAGGTGTGGGGTGCGAGAGAGCAGACTGTCCAGGAGATCCCGACTGTAATGGACGCGCCTCGTGTGTCCCAGCAGACGTCCCTTACTGTGGCGAGTGTGATCAAGGCTGGATTGGTCGAGCATGTGATGTTCCTTGTATAAACGGCACACAGAGTAAAGTAAACACTGAGCTCTGTTTGTGCAACGATTGTTTCTCTGGTGTCAACTGTGATTTGCTTTGCTCTGGACGAGAGAATGCTTCGTGTATAGGCGGCCTCTGTTACTGTGGCTTCGAAGGGTGGCGTGGGCAGTTTTGTGAGAAGAAAGGTTGCCCTGGACTGTACAATAAAGACTGTTCAGGACATGGGACGTGCAACAGTGCCACTCAGACTTGTGAGTGTGAGGCGGGGTGGAGTGGCCGAGGTTGTGAACAAGAATTGTGCCCAGGAACACCAGAATGCAATGGTCACGGTGTGTGTAACGCCACCAATCCACCGAGTTGCATTTGCAATGCTGGTTGGATGGGATTTGCATGCGAAGCCAAATGCGTGAATGGTTCTGCTATCCTTGATCAGATCGGAAGCAGCTTTCTTTGCTTATGTGATGACTGCTTCGGTGGCGCTAATTGTGAACTGGAGTGTTCTGGTCATGGAACTTGTAAGAACGGAATTTGCGATTGTGGTTTTGAAGGGTGGCGAGGTAGTACGTGTGAAACCAAGCGTTGTCCGGGGTGGGGCAGTGACTGCACTGGCCATGGAACCTGTATTTCATCCCTCGGCCAATGTTTCTGTCGACCTGGTTGGACTGGTCGCGGCTGTGAGGTCCCTCAGTGTCCTGGAGGAGGCAACTGTAGTGGGCATGGAATATGTGACGGTGTCAATCACGACCCTCCTGTATGCACCTCATGTGATGAGAGCTATATGGGCAGTGGTTGTGAAATGAGGTGCTTGAACGGAAGTAGGAATAAGACAAGCAGTGGAGACGTTTGCCTTTGTGACACATGTCATACTGGACTGGAATGTGACAACGAGTGTGACGGTCACGGTCAGTGTGTAGGTGGTGTGTGTTCTTGTAACAAGGGATGGAGAGGCGATAAATGTGAAACTGTTGGTTGCCCTGGCACCGGAGTTGACTGTAGTAGACATGGTGTGTGTTTGGCTGTGAATCAGGAGTGCGACTGCTATAGGGGATGGAAAGGAGAAGGCTGTGATATTCCGGACTGCCCGGGAACACCAGACTGCAATGGATTAGGAATATGTATGGGATCAGTAGATCCCCCACAATGTGTTAACTGCACCAATAACACTATGGGCTCAGCCTGTGATCTGCCTTGCTACAACGGAAGGGAACATCCTCCTCGCAGTTCAATATGTAAGTGTGATCCATGCTTTACAGGGCTGGCCTGTGACGTAAAATGTTCTTCGCATGGGCAGTGTGTGAACAACACAGAGTGCCTTTGTGATTCTGGTTGGCAAGGTGAGTACTGCCAAAATGAAGACTGTCCTGGAGATCCTGACTGTGATAACCGTGGTGCCTGCTTGTTGCCTGCTGGAACTTCTAAGCCTGTATGTTTGTGCAACCAAGGGTTCGATGGACCAGACTGCAAGAGCCTTGTTTGTCCAGGACAACCTATGTGCGGCAACCGAGGTAAATGTACATTGATAAACGACCAACCTGCTTGTGCTTGTAACCATGGCTTTGGTGGTAGTGCTTGTGAACGCTGCCTGCCTCGATTTGCTGGTGGCGACTGTCAGAGGTGTGCCACTAATTACATTGGTTGGAGATTGGGTTGCAATATGTTTTGTGTTCACGGCGATGGTACAGGGCCAAACCAGGCCGTTTGTGAGTGTCATGACAACAGCTCAGTGGGCCACTGGAATGGAAGCAGTTGTGACCGCTGTGCAGAAGGATGGGCGTTACCAACGTGTACCAGTTGTGACGCTGCACACGTTGGAGCCAACTGCGATATTGACTGTGTCACTGCGCATGGGCAGTATCGAGATCCACGTGATGGCAACTGGGGAACAGAACCCGTTGAACCACTTCTGAACTGTTTGTCACGTGATAATGATGGCAGCATACGAGTTTGGTTTGGATACAACAACAAGAATCCTCACAATGTGTACTTGAGTGTCGGTCCTGATAACCAGTTTACACGACCAAATTCAAACCTCATCCCAGGAGGAATTGAAGGCTTCGTCCGTAAGCACACTAATAAAGTTGGAGAAAACAACGTTATGCCCTTGATATCAAAGAACCGTGGTCAACCTACAAAGTTTCTCACCGGAAAACATGAGAACGTCTTCAATGTCAGGTATAATTGGAATTACTGCTTCTTAAAAGATTTGAACACGCATAATTAATTGGCTGTGTAGTAGTAGGTTGGTCCTTTTGGCAATAAAGTAAAATGAAAGTTTAGTTTTGCATTATTTGATATTCATTTCAGTATTTTTACGATATCATAAAGTTGTCTTTTCTTGCAGGCTGGATGATCCTCATCCAATAGTCTGGCTTCTTGCGTATCCAATATCAAACAAGAGGTTTGTCATTGAGGTTGCACAGTCCATGTTTGATTCGTACCAGTGCGTTAAACAAGTGAACTCTTCCAGCTCTGAAGTAAGAGTGTGTTCATTACTTTACTTTGCTTTGTTGGCTTTAATCACCTAGTTTATATTGTGTGCATTCGGTTTTAACCTGAACTGTAGCTTGAGAGGGGCCTTGGTACAACAATCAACTTACTTCACATTTCAAGGTGGCGGCCCATGGAGGATCAAATTAAAGAAATAGTCAAATTAAATAGCTTTACGTTAGCTCTGAGAACAGAATTCGCTACCAATACGGACTAAGGACATGCTATTGTTTTATTTGGGAGAAAAAATGTGTTTCATTTTTCTGTTAACTGGTTTTGTTCTCCGATGTACCTAAAGAGGAATTGTTAGAGAGTAACTAAGGCAGCTGTCTCTCTAAGTAGGATCTTTTTCTTGCTACTAGAAGAAATGTATTATGTTTTTTTGTTAGACTAGAATGTATAGATTGAATTGGATTGAACTTCATTTCGTTTTACTGTGTTGTGCTGTAATAGAAAACTTGTGTTAAACTGACTTGAACTGAACTGAACAATACTTTGTTTGTGTTGTATGGCAACGTACTGTACTTCATCGTATCGTATGCTGTATTCTGCTGCTAAGCTTAACGAGACCTGTATCGAGCTCTGACTCGTATTGCTTATCTTTTTTCAACTTTACCTGATACCAACAGTTTGGGCCATATGTTTGCGATATTTCCGTAATAGCCCTTTATTATTGTATTTTTTTAGAATAACGACTTGCTGAAATGTGAATGTCGTGATGGCTACTGGGGAAACGCGTGTCAACATGAATGTCCTGGAGGAGGTTCGAACCCTTGTTTTGGTCACGGATCGTGCAACAAAACAACTGGTAGCTGTTCCTGTGACCCTAACCGGCGTGGGAGCGACACCTGTGACGTCTGCACACCAGGTTGGTACGGCAGTGACTGTTCAGTGATCATCCAGACTCCAAACAACAGAACTGCTACTGCATTTACCAATGGATTCATCATTTCACTTGATGGAGTTGGATACCGCTTTCTTCGTAACGATGAATACACTCTCCTGGAAGTACCGTCTTTAGACTTTGAAATTCAAGTTAGGATGACAAGTTGCTATTCACGCAGTTCATGTTTCAATGCGTTAGCGATAAGACTTGAGAAACAGAGTCTTGTAGTTCATTCACGCTTTACAACTAAAGGAAACCCACTCGTGTTTGTCAACGGCAAGGAGTGGTCTGGCTTAAAAACCAAAATCGGAGGAAGTGTCTACCAAAGAAGGGCTCGCAGATCATTGTTCGTTAGAACGAAAGGGAAGTATAGCATTTTCCTTGAGCGCTTATCTCGTTTGCGTTATTCCTTGACCTCCAACTTCGGGGCAGAACTGAGCGTCCGAGTTTACGATCGCTATATGGATGTTACCTTGAGAATGTGGAACGAAAGTTATTGTAAGAACAGTTCCGGTATTTGGGGTAATTGCAACTGGGATGTTCTTGATGACCTACATAGTCGCACTGGTGGAAGTATTGGGTGGACTAATGTTTCACAGGCATACATACATAACGTGTTCAGTCCCTCGTGGATTGTTAAGCCCATTAACAGCTTGTTTGTATATGACTTGCATCCACACCACGAAAAGCGCTTAAGCCATGGAGGTGGATATTCGCTATTTTTTAACAGTACTGGTGCACAAACAAAGGAAATCTACAGTTTTTCATCCTCTGACATCTCTATCGAAATTATGATTCGCCTTCAAAGTAACGCTGGGACATTGTTTTCTTATGCTGCAGATGGAACATTTGCTGTAACTTTCTCGGGAACTATTAAATTGCATTATGAAAATACTAAGCTAGACACTTTGGCTGTTCTTGAAGCAGGTACATGGAACCAGATCGCCCTCGTATGGTCAAAAACAACACGAATTCTTCAGTTTTTCCATCTTTCATCGGATGGAAGAGTTCGAAGTCGCAACTTTCCAGTTGCAGCTCAGGTGAACATCTTTGAGCCCGGAGGCGTCCTGGCTCTTGGCTACTGGCTGTCTTCTCCAACTGGAAATGGTTTACCGCCAGATCAACCATTCATTGGCGAGATTGACGAGCTAAGAATTTGGAACAAAAAGCTTGATCCTTTCTCAGTAAGTGGTAACTTCAAGAGGAATGTGGAGTGTAAAGAGCGGTATTTGGCTAGTTTGTGGAAGTTTGATGAGGGTCAAGGCACGGTTGCTTATGACTGTGTATCAACAGCTCATATCTCATTTTCATCTCTTCTTTGGATTTCCCCATCGTGGATGTTTTCCACTGCTGACATTCCACTGCCGTCAGATAGTAATAAACTGTACAGATACAGACATCCAAAAACTTCTACCCTAAAAGAAAGTGAAATAACGTGCTTCACTCTGATATTTGATTTATCTTTCAACTCTTGCTCTGCTCTTCGCAAAGCCTCATTGTGGTTCTACTATACGGCCTGTATTCATGCTTTAACAATTTCGGGACGGACTGAGCTTGCCTACTGGCCAGTATTGTCACTAGCTGATTATTGTCAAAAAACATCAGCATCTTCCTCTTGGGAAGCACAACAGCTGTGTAATGCCCTGCCAAGTGCTAATTTCCCCGACTGGGTTGGAATAGACTGTCAAAGCTACTGTGTGTTTGGTAAACGTGGCCCTGATAAGAGATGCAGATGCATGAGTGGGTTTTATGGTAGAAGTTGTAGCAGTGAATGCCCTGGTGGGTATGAAAATCAGTGTAGTGGTTTTTCAACTTGCAACACTTTGACGGGAAAATGTATTTGCCCAGTCAATGCCAACTCGTCAGCTGGCTGTAGCTCTTGTTCACCGGGATGGAGTGGAAAAGAGTGTTCTGTTGCCATTATTAATGACACAAATGCAACCTCGAAACAACACTGTCAAGTATTTGGAGCAGCTCATTACACTACGTTTGACGGAGTCAGTTACTCTTTTAATACCTATGGTGAATTCTACGCACTGAAGACAGTCAATTTTGTAGTCCAGGTGCGCCAGACGCCATGTAACAACTCCACATTTTGTATCTCAGCCCTTGCCGTGAGGGCAGGTAGCACAAACGTCACATTGCACGCTCCGTACAGCTCGAATGGTTTTCCATTAGTCTGGATAAACAAAACTCTCACTGTTCTAAAACGAATGCGCTGGTATGATGGCAGCTTTTCTCAGGTGTCGCCCGACAGTTACATGGTGACAAACAACTTCACTGAAGACCAAGAATCCTCTTTCATCATAATCAAGTTCTGGAAACGGCAGATTTCGTTTGAGCTGATTACTAAACCGATATTTTGTCATGCCGCGAGTGGGCTTTGCGGATCATGTGACCTGAATGCCAGAAATGATTTCATGACTGCTGACGGGAATGTACTGTGGAATCTCACTCTAACCCAGCGTAGCATCATTAACCTATTCACCAAACGCTATGAAGTGCAAAACAGCAACTCAATGTTCGCGTATCAGTTCAACAGCTACATGGAAAGACGGACAATTAGTTCTGGGGGCTTTTGCCTTGCATTTAATGGAACAGTAGCCACTGCAAACCTTCGCAGTAAAACAATCACGAATAATACCGATCTGACTTTGCAATTTTTTCTCAAAATATACTCTACAGGAGGAACTGTGCTATCATATTCAACAACAACCACGTTTGCAATAGTGAATGACGCCACAGTGAAGATATATATTGCAGGGAGTGTGTATGATACAAAAGTTTCTTTAACTCTCAACAAATGGTATCAACTAAGTTTAGTGTATCTTCGCTCACAAGGAGTACTAATCTACCATCACGATGACAATGACGCTAACAGTTACCTTTTGACGCGAAAATTCTTTGTTGGTCCAAATATCTTAATTCCCGGAGGAACGCTTTGGCTAGGCCAATGGCACGTGACTCAAACCCAAATCTATGGTCTCCCACTTGAGCCATTCATTGGAAGTATCGACAACATGCGAATATGGAGAATAGCCTTGGACGATGTGACTACCAAGCAAAGCTTCTCCGGTCACATCTCGCTACGAACTAATGGTTTAACGTCAATGTGGTTCTTCGACGAAGGTCAAGGACTTGTGGTTAAAAACGCTTTAAAAGACGGGGAAGAAATACTACTTTCAGCTGTTGCGAGCCGAAGGCCGTCCTGGCGGTTCTCGTATTACACTCAAGGTCTGCCAGTTATTGCAAAACTGTCTTTGACGTGGGTATACGACTTCAAATTACAAGTGTTAGCCAGAAAAACTTGTTCTCGATTGCTGTATGATGACACCCTTCAACAGCAATGCAGAAATAACACAGGTATATTGTCCCTGCAATATTACTATCTGATGTGCTTGCAAGACATTTTGACATCGGCAGACAACAGCACTGCATTTGTTGCCCTTTTAACATATTCCAGTTACTGTCAGAGAAAAAGCAAATTCCCTGTGTACCCCATACGTCACATGTGTCAGGAAGTTACAAACAGTCCTTGGATTGGACCGAAGTGTGAAATAAGGTGTCTGTTTGGGTACGCCGATTTGAACAATGATAGCATCTGTGTTTGCAAACGAGGCTACTGGGGAAAAGAATGTGATAACATGTGTCCGGGTGGAGCAAGTAGGCCTTGTAACAACCATGGGCAATGTGACGTCATTACAGGCAGATGTGAATGCGAACTCAATTGGAGGGGAAATAATGACTGTACAGCTTGTTCGCCCGAGTGGCGTGGGCCCGACTGTTCTGTAGCTGTAACTGTGACACGTGAACCAACATGTTCTGGTTTCACTGGTGGCCATTTCCTAACATTTGACGGAGTGCAGTTCAATTTTTTTGGACTTGGTGAGTTTAAACTAATCAGTAGTCCGCAGTTTCAGTTCCAGCTTCGACAGGTGTCATGCTATGATGGGCGTTTACGGTGCTTGAACGCTGTCGCTTTGCACTTTTCTGGATCCACCAAATTGGAATTCCATGCACCTTATAGAGATGGTGATCTTCCTATAATTTGGCAGAACGGAAAACTAGTCATCATATCGTCCATCAGGATGCAACTATTAAACGGGATAATTATCGATCAGACCTCTACAAGCACTTACTCGATCAAAAACACTGTTCTCGGAATCGATTTCCTAATCCGTATTATGGGACGCGAGCTGTCCTTTGCGACCAACATGACGAGTCACTTGTGCAACACTTCACACACTGCTTGTGGTAGCTGTGATGGAAACTCTGACAACGACTTGGAAACAGCAGGACAAACATCACTGGAGGAGAAATGGATGGTTCCAGAAGAGCAGAGCCTGTTTCAACGTAAATTTGGTATTTATGAAGAGATGCCGATTCCTACAGGGGCAGAGTACGCTCTCCTCTTCAGGGGTGTTGGCGTTTCAAGCGATCTTCTCCCAGATATCTTTAAGGGGAGCCATGTGAGTGTAGAAATGCTCTTTAAATTCAAAGCAGGTCAAATATCCGGGACACTGTTTACCTACAGCAAATATACAACATTCATTGTGTTCGTAGAATACACGATCAAAATTCGTACGGGTTCTGATATCTGGAACACTGGCATTGTACCTGGATTTAGTGATTGGAATCAAATTACTCTTGTTTACCATCGCACTACAGGGGCGCTTTACGTCTTTTACATTAGCTCTGAAGGCGTTGTCACCACCAAAACAAGAAAAATTGTCTCTGGTCTTTTCACAAAAAGTGGAACGATAGCAATTGGTCAGTGGATTCCTGGTGCTGAGGATGCCGCTCTATCGAGAACGAAAAGTTTTATCGGATACATAGACGAGATACGTGTGTGGAACCGTGATTTTGACGTACGTGCAGTGAAACGGAACTGGAAAGTAAATGTTCAGAGTTATGCATCGCATATCGCTATCCTTTGGAAATTCAATGAAGGAGCTGGGACAGTTATTCATGATAGTGCATCAAGCGTGAGCTTGTATATCCCTGCCGATGTCAATGCACCTTACTGGGTTTATAGTACTGCGGATGTAGACACTGTACCTATCAGCTCAAACATACTATTCCCGACTGTAGCTCTTAAGGAAGCGGCTGAGCAATGGTGTTCTGCACATATCATCGCATCGCCTGTGGGTCGTTCCTGTGTACTCATGGGATCTGGAAGCATAAATTACTTTTTCAGGGCGTGTCTAAGAGTTATAGCCTCCCAGAATACTGTTTCTGTTGGCGTGCGAGTTGTTGTAATTTTTTCAGACACATGTCAGATTTTACTGAAGAAGACGTACTGGCCAGCACAAAAATTATGCCACGACCAAGCGTTTGTCGAATCCAACCTAATTTCTTGGACTATGCCAAGTTGCAACGTGCGCTGCGTTTATGGACAGCCGCATCCAACCAATGGCGGAAGCTGTCTGTGTAAGACTGGTTTCTGGGGAAGGCACTGTCAGTATGTTTGCATTGGGGGGCCAGCTAATGCCTGCAATGGTAAAGGAACATGTTCGTCACACACCGGTCTTTGTATTTGTAACGAGAAGTGGAGAGGAAGTCAAGATTGCACAAAATGTACTAAAGGATTCTATGGAGCAGATTGCTCGGTGGTTCTTTCTCCCGCGTGGCACAAATATGGAGTCATTTCTATATCTGGAGCCGGCCATTATGTAACTTTAGATGGTGCCAAGGTAGTCTTTAAAGGGACAGGGGAATTTACGGCATTCGTGTCACAACGTCTTAATGTGAAAATTCAAGTTCGTCAGGTTCAGCAAGGTGGTTCAGTGCGAGTACGTTGTGTGGCTATAAGTGTGCAGTCGACTGTAATATCCATTCATAGCAGTATCGGTGTGACAAGCCAAGTGATTGTGATGATTGGTAGTGTAGAAGTTAGCCCACAGGAAAAGCATCCTATTGGTAACTCCGGTTTTGTCTTCACAAGATCATCAGAGAATTCCTATCTTATCGCTGGACCGCTAGACTTTAGCCTTTTAGTTAACCATCGCGGAGTCTCACTTGATGTACAACTGACCATGGACAAATCTTTGTGTCGTGATTCGTGTGGCTTGCTTGGGAATTGTCGGGAGCAAACAGGCTTTCAGTTCAAGGAGCCTCAACAGTTCTCCAATAGTTTTCTGGATTCTTACAAAGTATCACTTGTTACACAGAATATTATCAATGCGTACATCAAGAGCTGGTCTGTAGCAAAGAATGAAAGCATGTTCTCTAGTGTCTTAAAAATTTCCAAAGAACCATTTAATATCATGGGTGGGGGAAGCTGCCTTTTCTTCAATGGAACGTCCATAGTTTCTCCTTCTCTGGAAAATATCCTTTTTGGGAACTATCTATCAATTCAGTTTTTTATCAAAGAAAAATTTGCTAACAGTTCCATTGGAACTGTTATCTCCTTTGCTGGGAATCACACCTTTGCGATGACAATTAACGGAACAATCAAGATCCACTTTGGCCTCAAAGTTTTTGATACGGGTTTAATTATAGAGAAAGAAAAGTGGAATCACATAACCTTGGTATATAGAAGAGTCTCAGGCATTTTACAACTGTACATCACAAATGTTGTAGGAATTGTACAAGCGCGGGTGTTTGATATTGGTGTTGGAGCGTTCCCCATCACTGGAACCCTAGCAGTTGCACTATATCAGGTTACGAGTGTTTCTCAAACAATACCCGGATTTGTTGGGTGGATTGACGAACTGAGCGTCTGGAACAAGCGCTTTGACCCGATAATGGTGCAACAAAGTTGGCGAGTTAATGTTCAAGCAACAGCACCTGGTATTGCGACACTGTGGAAATTCAATGAAGGCCATGGTTATGTTGTTCATTCTTTGATCGGATCAGTTGATATATTCCTCCCGAGACCACCATGGAAATCTCCTGAGTGGCAGCCATCAAGTGTTAATGTTTCATTAGGAGATGTTTTAGCACCTACGTTTCCCAATGACACTTTCAAGAATCACACGGAGAATTTATGTTCCAAACTAGTTTCCTCAGGTCCTTTGCATGCACAGTGTGAGGGAGCAGCTGGCAATACTGCCTTTTACTATCAATCATGTATATCAGATGTTGTCGCCTCTGGGTCCTTGGAATCTGCCATCGTGTCAACATTGTCCATGGCGTATGAATGTCAAGCAGCACTAAATCTGTCAGGACTACCAGGGAAAGAACTGTGTAACGTTCTCCCAAGTGGACGTTTCGGCAACTGGGTTGGAAGAAATTGCTCAAACCGATGTGTCTTTGGACAGTACAGACATGGTAGCTGTCACTGTGATGATGGATACTGGGGTCAAGATTGCTCTCAGGTACAGTTAAGTTACCATGATGTTACGAGAGTGTCCAAGCAATTTTATAGTTCTGTTGTTCGAAAATCACATAAATCTACAGTAACGCATACGCACGTAACTTTTTATATCAAGATAGACAAACTCAAATGTGAAAGAGCTAGTTATTGTTACCTGAAAAGCCATACGCTTTGGAAAAGTATGTAAGCAGATTAAGAGGTTACAATTGATTATGCGTAGTCCACCATATACAAAAACACAGTTTGACAAGTCTGATTAAATGTCTAATACTGGTTATTGTTTTTCTATTTAAGGAATGTCCCGGAGGTGCCGATAACCCGTGCGATTTGCATGGTGAGTGTGATGTGGATACCGGGAAATGCACTTGTGACCTGAAATGGAATGGAAATGAAGAATGTTCCAGATGTAGTGAAGGCTGGTTTGGTCGTTTTTGTTCCGTTGCTTACGTTGCTCCACTTAAACCAGCAAGGAACAAAACTTCTGCTGGAAGAGTGTGTTCCGTCACTGAGAATGGACATGTGGCAGGATTTGATGGTTCTTTATTCTCTTTTGCGGCTGTTGGTGAATTTGTTATGATCAATTCTACGAATGTTCAAATGCAGATAAGACAAGTTCCTTGTGAAGGCAGTTCAGTATGTATAAACGCATTTGGACTGAAGATCCAAAACTTGCAGATCAGTTTACATGCACCTTACGAGAAAAATGAAAAGCCTATTGTTCATGTTGATGGCAAAATCTTTTTCTCCAGTAGCAAGCCTACAGAAGCCATGAGTAAATTAAACATATCCATCTTACCAGTGTCATCATCTACCTATAGACTTGCAGCATCAAACTACTTGTCAATCAAGGCATCGTTCTATGATCGATACGTCATTCTAGAATCCACGGTGACAAACAACTTCTGTAAGAAAATTTCTGGTTTATGTGGATCCTGTGCTGTAGTAGCAGCTCCAGGCCAAAACACAACTCAAACAAATGGATCTTCTGTAACGCCAGAGAAGGGCATCACGACGATACTCGCTGGAATAAGTACTGGTAATGTTGTTGATGGGAATCTAGACCAGTATATAAAGGATAAACTGTCTGTTTCAACAAAAGATAAGTCGTCGGTGATTGTAATTGACCAAGTTAAACGAAAAGAATCACGAATCGTTTATGGAGGAGGATATACTCTGCATTTCAACTTTTCAGTAATTGCTACAAAAGCAGTGGTGAATTTATTTAGCAGTGACGCTGTAACGATTGAATTTCTTGTGAAATCTTGCAACCCAACAATCTGTGGCGGTCCCATAATGTCTTACGCCTCCATTGTTGCCTTCTATATTTCAAATCACATAACAGTGAAAGTTATTATCGGTATGCAAGTGTATGACACTCGACTGCCCACGGAATCCGACAAGTGGAACCAGATATCAGTAGTCATTGTGCGCTCTAAACTAAAGATGTTTGTTTATGTGGTAAGCTCGTCTGGACTTGTTAGATCAAGCGCTTTTGAACTTAAGCATATTCCCTTCGTTGACGGGGGAACATTAGCTGTTGGACTCTGGCAACCCCCTTCTGGCTCTCAAACAATACAGCCAGCCAACGTGTTTAGAGGATATGTGGATGAGATGAGAGTATGGAAAAAGACGCATGACTACGCTTTTGTGAAACAAGTCTGGGGTTCTAACATACAACCAGGAACGCCCTCATTGTCGGGCCTCTGGAAGTTTGATGAAGGAGAAGGAGGTACGGTCACAGATTTAGTAAATGGCAACAACTTCATACTTCCCAAGTATCCCATGCAGGCACCGACATGGGTGTTCTCAGATGCTCCTATAGCAGTTGTCACCAAATCAAAACATTCTAAAGTGAACAAGACTTTCAGAACCACGGCAAGAAACGAATGCTTCAAATTGCTCTACACTAGCCCAGTCTACAGAGACTGTTGGAAACTTGGAAATGTTACTCTAAGGTTTTACTACAGTGCATGTGTTGACGCGGTGGTTTCGAGTGGCACTGTGTCTCAGTCCATGGATGTTATTGTAGCTGTTGCTGATTACTGTATGGTGGCGTTAGACTTGGAATCTTGGCCAGCAAGGTCTTTATGTAATCACTTCCCTGAACAAAGGTTTCCAAATTGGATAGGTCTGGAGTGCACTACACCCTGTATATTTGGCAAGGCATCTAAACAGAACACCGATGTATGTGTGTGCGACCCAGGCTATTATGGTATGAACTGCTCCGGCATATGCCCAGGTGAGGCTCATAACATTTGTAATAAACACGGAGTATGTAATTTAAAGACAGGAAAATGTCATTGTGAAATAAATTGGCGTGGGGACGATGTATGTACAACGTGCTCCAACGGTTGGGAAGGAAACGACTGTTCAACAGCAAAGTCTGTGCTTCCCTCTTCTGCACGACGAGAAGGAACTGGCAGTGTATCGATAAATGGCTACTTCACTACCCTAGATGGCGTAAACTACTTCCTTCAACTAACTGGAGAATATTATCTTTTACGGTCCGTTAATGTCGACATGGTTATCCAAGTACGTTTTGTAAGCTGTTTTAAAGAATCTTCTTGTGTCAGTTCACTGGCTTTGCGGATTGGATCACATTCGTTGGTAATACGCGGGCCCTACACTACAGATACAAACACTAATGTTTGGATAGATGACAAACCCGTTGACGTTGAGCGAACAGTAATAAATGCTGCGATTTATGGATTCTCTATAGTTAAGACTTCGACAGCTTTGTATATTATAAAAGGCCACTCAGACTCTCTTATCCTGAAGATAAGAGTGTATGGTCTTTACTTGAATGTCAATGTGCGGGCGTTGGACCTTGTATGTAAGGATTCGTATGGACTTGTTGGGGCCTGTAATCGAAAATTCTTGGAACATTACATACCGTTAGATTCTTGTTCAGATTGGCCTTTGTTCTCCAGAAATCGCCGTGGTGCAATCCAAAGAAACAGAGCTGATTCTGATATGAAGACTCAAGATATGATTATTTCCTTTGCTAGCAAATTGATCGTCAGAGAATGTAACAGTTTATTTAACTATAGTTACAAAGCCATGTCAGAAAATCGAAATGCGAATGCTGGTTTTGGACTGTTTTTCAAACAAGCAGCTGCTGTGTCTTCACCCATCTTGCACGCATTCAGTGGCCGGGATGTCTCTATCCAATTGATGCTGAAGACAGTAAAATTCGGAGTAGTTCTTTCCTACACCAAAGTTAAAACATTCTTTGTTACAAACGCAGGTGGAAACTTCAGTATCTATTTTGGGAACAACGTCTTCCACACAAAAATTAACGCGGAACTGAACACGTGGTGCCAAATCAACATTGTTTTCAATAAAAATACTGGAACGTTGCAATTCTATTACTTCAGATCAGAAGGGTTAGTGCAAAGGATCGACGTCCGGATTGGGGTAGACGTTTTTGTTCCTGGAGGGATATTAGCTCTAGCAGGATGGCAACCATCTCAAGATGGATCCGGAATACAACCAACAGCTTTCTTTGTTGGGTTTATTGACGAAGTACGCATCTGGACTCGTTCTTTTTATCCAGCTGTTATTCTAGAGACTTGGAACAGACGTGTTGCCGTAGAAACGAGTGATTTAGCCTACATGTGGATTTTCGCAGAAGGAGGGGGAGATTTCACAAGAGACGCGGTAGCTGATGCAAAACTATGGTTAGGTACAAAACCTTGGATAGCCCCGGAATGGCGTCTTTCGGATCTCAAACTACAAGAACCTTTTTTCAAGAAAAATCCATCGTATACCTTCGGTAGCAAAGATTTTAAAGCAAAGGCAAATAAATTTTGTGATAACGTACTCCAATCAGGACAGTTTAAGACTAGTTGCGAAGGTCTTGGTCCAGGTGTATTTGAGTTTTACTTCAGGTCTTGTCTGCAGAGAATTGCCGTTACGGGCTCACTTTACAAGTCATTAGATGTGATCATCACTTACGCAGATTACTGCCAGGTTGTTAACAAGTTACCTACTTGGCCTGCAAAACTACTCTGCAACGACTTCCCAGGTGAAGATTTCCCCGACTGGTTTGGACCCGAATGTAATAAGAAATGCGTTTTTGGAGTTAAGATCCCTCCAAACTCTTGTGTTTGTGAACATGGATACTGGGGAGATGATTGTTCAAACATTTGTCCAGGTGGGGTTTCCAATCCATGCAATGACCATGGAACATGCGATCATATAACTGGAACGTGCAATTGTCATGCAAATTGGAGAGGAACAAGTGACTGTAACCAGTGTTCTCCGAGTTGGACTGGATCTGATTGCTCAGTTGCCATGATAAATCTTCCTCATCGGGAGGTTTCAGTCGCTGCTTCTATTCTGGGAGCTCACTATGTAACGTTTGACGGATGCAGTTTTTCATTTGTTGCCGTGGGAATGTTTCATGTAATCCATTCACAAACAATAGACTTTGCTATCCAAGTTCGCCAAGTACCATGCCAACTACAATCTGTGTGTATCAATGCCATAGCTGCCAGAATATCAGAAACTAACATTACGTTTCATGCTCCATATCAAGTCGGCGGCACTCCAGTCATTTGGGTTAATGAGATGGTGATTTATCTTACTGGCTATGTGACAAATCTTGGTTCACCTGACAAGGATATTTACCTGCAGCTGGATTCAAGAGGTTACTACACAATTACCTGGAAAGAAAAAGTTGTAATTGGTATAAGAGCTGACGGCAAATACCTTACTTTCCAACTAAATATCGATACAACTTACTGTTACAATTCAGTTGGACTGTTGGGATCCTGTGATGGCAATCCACACAACGATTTTGGTACTGGCGCTGGACTTGTCACCCCCCTTGCTAATACAACTCAACTGAACATAAACGAGGAACGCGCAACGGCTTACAGAGTTAACATCCGTGACAGCCTATTTATTCTTGATTACAAGCAGTACCACGAAACCAGTGTATTAACAGGAAGTGCTTATGCACTGCTGTTTAACAAAACTGGAGCATCTTCGTCACGTCTATTCAAAGCCTTTCCTGACAGGAGAAACATTACCATGGAAATCCTGTTTAAGCCTTACCAACTGGGTGGAGCAGTGTTGTCATTCGTGACAGAAAAAACGTTTGCTATCACTATCAACAACACTATTGTAATTCACTACGGATCAGACGAATTTGATACTGGTGTGATGGTAAATGTTGGTTTTTGGTGTCAAGTGTCTCTGGTTTGGTACTACAGGACAATGGTGTTAGAGTTTTACCACTTCAGCATGAATGGCAACTTGCAAAGAAGAACATTCACAATGTCTACAAACATATTTACTTCTGGTGGAATTCTGTTGCTTGGGCAGTGGGATCCATCACCAGGAGACACAGAATTTCGAACGGAAGTTTCGTTTGTAGGAATAGTAGATGAGCTCCGTGTGTGGAAACGAGCTTTTGATCCAATACTCATTCAGCAAAACTGGAGACTGAATGTGCTTCCTTCTTTTCCAGATGTGTCAGCTTTGTGGAAGTGTGACGAAGGAGAAGGGAATGTTGTTCTTAACTTAGTCACCAATGAACATATTTTTATTCCCCACAAACCCTGGAAAAAACCTAAATGGGTGTATTCAGATGCTGACGTCAAGACAAATTTTACCTCTTTAAGGAAACCGTTTGAATTTCTGTTTTCCAACAAACAATTGCAAAAGAAAGCTACTCCACTATGTGTTGAGCTTTTCTACAGAGGTCCTTTGAACACACACTGTGGACGTTTATCTGCTGAGCGTGACTTCAGCTATCTTGTTTGCTTGCAAAACATTGCTGCCAAAGGAGTTGTAAGTGCTGCAATTACATCTGTGACTTCATTCTCGGATCACTGTCAGAGTGCCTTAAATTTAACTGTCTGGCCAGCGCAAAAGCTCTGCAACAAGTTTCCAGGGGCCACTTTTCCTTTTTGGATTGGTGCTAATTGTGATCTTAGGTGCGTATTTGGTCATGGACTCACTGGTGAACCGAGCAAATGTGTCTGTGATAAAGGCTACTGGAGCGACGACTGTTCAAAACTCTGTATTGGTGGTATTTTAAACACATGTAACGGCCATGGACGATGTGAGAAAGAAACTGGGCAATGTATTTGTGACGTAAATTGGAGAGGAGACGAAAATTGCTCTATTTGTACACTCGGTTGGCACGGAACGAACTGTGAGTTTGTTATTTCCAAGGTCTCGTCGAAAACCGTATTCTCGGCATCTCTTGGAAATTTTGGTTATTTGAGTACTTTCTTTGGCACTAGTTTTGTTCATCACAAGTATGGCGAATTCTATTTGATCCAAACATCCACTGCTAACTTTCGTTTCCAAATCCGCCAAGCTCTTTGTGAGTATCAAAATACATCCATGGCTTTATGTACCACTGCGATGGCGTTCGGATACAAGAACATGACCGTGGCAATACGAGCCCCAATATCGAACCATCACACGAACCTGATTGCAAAGCCATTAGTTTGGCTTAACGGAAAAATTCTCCGTGTTGACCACGTCACGCAACTGTCCGTGCACTTAACTATGGTGCGTGTATCGAGTGTCAGGTACCACATTAGTGGAGTTGATGGTATCAAATTCGTCTTGAACGTCGGTCAGAGTCTTGGAGTGCAAGTACAATTACCACGTGAATACTGCGAGAACGCTACTGGTCTTCTTGGCCCTTGCAAAGAATATGACTTTGGACCGAATGGAACAAACGTCAGAGATCTTCTTGAAAGAATGGCTTCACGTTCAGGTGTAGCAATCAACGAGAGCTTATTTGTGTACAAATTTCTGTCTTATTATGAACACCGTTCTATAACTGGAGGTGGTTTTAACCTTCTATTTCAAGACAGTCTTGTGCAATCTCAGCCAATGAACCTTGTACATGTAAACATTCTCACGATTGAGATTCTAGTAAAGTCACACAAGTACGGAGGAATTATCTTGTCTTACTCTCACAAAAGGACCTTTGCTATTACCAACGAACGCTCAATAAAGATTATATATGGAGACAAAGTGCTGGATACTGGACTTGCTAATGAACTTGGGAAGTGGAATCAGATCGCTTTGGTGTATAAACGGTTCGTCGGTGTACTACAGTTCTACCACTTCAGCTCTAGTGGTCGTTTGTCTATCCGAGCAATCCAACTGGACAATGATGTATTTGCAGACGGCGGAGTCTTGGCTCTGGGTCAGTGGCAGTCGTCACTTGTTCAAGGTGTTCCACCACCTTCTTCCAATTTCATTGGAGAGATCGATGAGCTGCGCATGTGGAAAAGACGCACAAATGTAGACCTCCTTCGCACGACTTGGCGAATAAATGTGCACGTTGGAGTTTATCCGGATTTAATCCATCTTTGGAAGTTCAATCAACCAGAAGGATCGGTGATCAAAGATATGGTTTCTGACAGTCACCTGTATATTATGAAGTTCCGTGAACCACTCTGGGCCTTCTCTGATGCCGACATTCCATCGCTGGATACTGATAACATCGGATTTGGAGACCTGTCAGCACAGCTGAAGGCAGAATCACACTGTCTATCCCTGTTACTTACTGGTCCACTTTTCAATAACTGTAAGATACTTGGAGTTCAGGTTGCTCAGTTTTATTACAAAGTCTGTTTGAGTGATGTAGCTATTTCCAAAGAATTGAGCTGGGCAGTTTACTCTGTGTTATCATATGCAGACTACTGCCAAGCTGAACTGAAACTGGCCCAGTGGCCGGCAAAACAACTGTGCCACCATTTTCCTGAGCGACGGTTTCCCTACTGGATCGGAAGTCGCTGTAACACACGATGTGTGTTTGGATACCCAGTGCCAGCACCCAACGCTTCAGAAAGGACGATATGCGCATGCGAACAGGGATACTGGGGACACGATTGCTCCAACTTGTGCCCAGGCGGTTTGTGGGATGTGTGTAGCGGACACGGCTCGTGTGATCCTGTGAATGGATCATGTTATTGCCAGCCTCACTGGAGAGGAAATACTACCAGAGGAGATGGCACTGAACTTCCTCCTTGTAGCGTTTGTACACATGGTTGGATTGGCTCTGACTGTTCCATCGCAACTGAATTTTCCTTCCAAAACCGCACTGGTCCCAGTGTTGGAGTAGCCTTTGGCGACCCGCATTTCACATCGGCAGCGGGCTTAAGCTACCACTTTGCTGTCCCTGGCTCGTTCGGGTTGTTCAGTTCGGACCAGTTAGAAATTCAAACTGTTCAGGTCCCATGCAGGAACAAACTTTCTTGCAGGCAAATCAAAGAGATTGCATTACAAGCTACTCAAGTCGCAATATCAGTAAGTTATACCAATGGTTCAGAGCTTCAAGCTGCTATTGTAGATGGTAAAAGAAAAGTTTCTTCGTTAATGGAAAACTCCCGGGAATGGAGATCAGCTGGAGAGAGTTTGCGTTATCGGTGGTTGTCGTTGAACATACTGGAACTTACTTCTTCTGGAGACATGAAAATAAACCTTCTATTTTACTCTGGTAAGATTGGGGTTGCCATAGAAGTACCGCGATCAAAACTAAACAGAACTTTAGGGCTTTGTGGATACCAAGGCACAAATTTACTCAAAAGTTCACTTGAAGAAACGAACAAGACCGCAGTTACCCCTGGAGTAAGTCAAGGAGGCGTTGACAAGATATTTGATTATCAGCTTAAGCTAAGAAAGAAAGAAAGTGTTGTTCATAACACTGGTGAAATTTATTTCACTGGAGCTGGCTACATGCTTGAATTTGTTAATAGCTGGATGGTGTTCAGAGGTGGGCCTACTCTACCAGTCTTGACCGAGTTTACTCTTGAAATCTGGGTCTGTTTGGTTACACAACACAGCGAGGTGTCACAGCTCTGTGTAGCTGCAAATCGGTCAGTGGAATTCGAACGTGAGATTGTGCTGAGAAAGGCTGCAGTAATATCGATATCTATGCAAAGCAGCACCTTAGCCTTGTTATACGACAGTGGAGTTAACATACACTGGAACAACCAGAAATTTGACACAGGAATCAAGTTGCGAGTTGGTTTATGGACACATATTGCGCTCACGTGGCGAAACAATGATGGCCGCATGCAAGTGTTCGTGCACTCGGAAGGGGCTTGTAATTCCTCCACACAGTACAACATCCAAACTGGGAAGCGCCTTTCCTTTAGTGGGTCGATAGTTCTTGGCCGTTACCTGCGCGAGTCCAGTTTCATCGAAGAATTTGATATGATTCGAGGGTTAGACGAGCTTCGTGTCTGGCAGTATGCAAAGAATGCTAGAGATATAGAAAGGTTGAGAAATCAGAAATTTGATTACTACATACCGGGGCTTGTGTTGTCGCTACCCTTGGATGAAGGATATGGGCTTACGGCTGAAGCTTCAATCTACCACCCAATAGCTGTCACACCGAGTAGTGTTTCCCAGACTCCAAATGGTAACATTCTAGCTCAAGCAAATTTCAGTGTACAACCGGAGCAAAGTTACCCAATCTGGCGTCCGTCCGGTGTACTTCTGACGCCCTTGACGAACTACACATTACGGTTCAGCAACACCACCCTCAAGTTTGGAGCTGAGAAAACATGCAACAAGTGGTTCTACGGCCATCCTTTAAAGAAATACTGCAGCAATATATTGACTTCACAAGCTTTGTTCTACTACGAATCCTGTCTTACTGACATTGCCAACTCAGAGCGTATTGAAAGCTACAAACTGTCTGTGAGCCTGTTTTCCCTTTACTGCCAAAAGCTGCTGGGGGTGGAGCCGTGTTTGCTTCACGGAACACACGATGCTTTCCCTCAGTGTGGTAATAAGGTCGATGTTATGATAACAGTCCAAGATATCATCATTATTTCCACGGCAGTCGCAGTATTTGTGTTTTGTTGCTGCATTATTTGCTTCATGGTCGTAAGTTTACGTAGACGGAAGAAAAAAGAAAGAATGCAAAGGAAACAGATGGGGTACATTTCTGAGCCCGACAAAGACCGCGAATATACACTTGGAAATGACAATGATGAAAGCGGCTCGGATGAAGTTAGTGATCACCGTGCTGTTTTCTTTCGAGGGAGCTTTACGTGTACCAGCGATGAACAAGGTTAGTATCATTCTTAACTTACCATAAATCACCCAAAACCAGCCCAGGACCATATTTTTAAAGTTTTACGCTTCTTTTGGGAGTGCTGGAGGGAAATATTGATATGTAAAATACATCCCAAAATGCACCGAACCTTTTTATAAGGTACAGGAATTTTTATTGAAAATTGCGCGCTTTCACTCTTTTAGTTGATCGACATAATTATATGAAAAACAATCATCATTGAGACCGTCCCGAATGTCTCGATCGTTCTAAAAAACTATTTGAAACGACTGGGCCGATTGGAACCATTATATGGAAACCAGGCTCAAATTGCCCGAAGTCATCTAAACTTCCATTTAGTTGTAAGAAGTTGTTTGACAGATTTTGACATATTGGCGGAGTTTTCCCGTATACAGACATATACCGCATAAATAGTGCTGAAAAATAGTGCAGAAGAAAGCATTTCGAATTATCTTTCCTGGAACTCACTATAGAGACGCCCTAATTATGGCATCCTTTCCAACACTTAAGGGAAGAAGAGTAGAGATTTGCACAAATCTTATGTCTAAAGACATTTTTAGATTTTCTTTTTTTCCTAGAACAATAACTGAATGGAACAAACTTCCAAAAG